>BCLX01000005.1:1432888-1472175 GCA_001602355.1 Yarrowia sp. JCM 30695
TATGGCATAAAGTACCAGGTAATCTATGGCATAAAGTACCAGGTAATCTAGGTAATGTATGGCATAAAGTGAAGGAAAGAGGTTATGAGCAAGCTGCTAACCCTACTAACCCTGACTAACCCTGACTACTTGTACAAATTTAATACATTTTCTAAATAAATTAACCATTCTCCTCATCCGTCACTCCTCATCCCTCACGAAACGCACAGGACCGTCTCTTTCCTCCCCGTCAGCTCCCTCGAAACCCTTTCCTGCCTTTCCTAGCACATCGAACCGTTTTTCGGTCTCCAATCTATCTAGAGTATCGTCAGCCACACTATCTCCACTGGCTGAGGGTCTATAGATCGACTGCACAGCTTCCTGGGCCGAAAACAGCGATTTGTCATAGTACTGGTCCTCGTTGAAACCTCTCTGTAGCGATCCACTTTTGGAAAAAAGTCTGGAGTCGAACTGGGCTTCTCCTGCGAGTTGCTGGGGTTGAGCAGCTCCCAGAGCCACCCGTTCGGAGATATCTCGGTTGTTCTCCTTGGCCAGCTGTTTGATTTTCTGCTGCGTTCCCATCTTGGACAGTCGCAGGTCTCGTTCGGCTTCTTTCTTGCGTTCCAGACGGTCGGTTTTTCGTTTCTTGGCAGCCCGTTCGAGTTCGTAGTCGGGTGAGACAGAGCGAGAGGTGGATCTGTGGCGAGAGCGAGTCTCAGGAGTTCTAGATCGGGATCTGGAGTATGAACGGGATCTAGATCTAGAACGAGAGTATGATCTTGATCTAGAATAAGATCTATCCGAAACACTTCTCGATCTTGAAACACTTCTTCCTCTAGATCTCTCTCTTGACCTTCCCCTAACCTCATCTTCCTCCTTCTCGTTACCCTCCCTCTCCTGCCTAGCCTTCCTAGCTAGTTCTCTCAGCTTCTCTTCCTGCTCCTGAGCCTGCCTCTCAGCCACACGTTGCTGCATCTCCCTTCTCTTACCGATATCGTCGCGCATCGTCTTTTCGTTCTGGTTCAGCACCTCGGAAAACTTGGCAAAGTTGTCGTTGACCTTGACATCCTCCAGTCCTCGTCCATCTGCTGCCATCCGTTTGTCCAGCGAAATCGTGAATCCCTTCTGGTTTTTCCAGTTGGACACTGTTGATGGAATCGCCCAGTCTTTCTGATCTTGAGCAGTGAGCTTTCTAGGAGGAGAACGAAGAATGGGAGCTGGAGGAGACGCAGGACGTCCTGGAACTTTGGTATGTTTGAATTTCGGAGGTTCAAGCGGATCCTGGGGTAAATCGACCATTTTAATGATCTTCTGAGACTCGCCACCTTCAGAACCCATCATACTATTGGCTGTATACCGAATATACTGCGGATCAGACTTGTTTTTCGAGCTCGTCTTGTCATTAGCAGCTAGACGCTTATCAAAGGCTGCCTGGGTAGCTAGAGCTGTGGATTGCTCTTCCTCCTCACTGGGACGCTCAAGGGAGACACTTCCCGCGTCGATTCGCTCTCTCAGAGGAATCAGAGAGTCGTATGACGTCTGAACATGTCTATCTGAGGCATGTCCTTGGGTCGCAATTAACGAGTAATCAGCTGACCCAGAAGCGTCCATTTTGAGCGAAATCGCGTTGGACGACACAGAACCCGGTCGGCCCATGTTCCTGGGGTACTGAGCAACGTGGATCTCCGGATAGGCTCCTCCATCGTTGAAATCGGCCTGCGACGTCGGCTTCCAATCGCCTCGAGCGCCGTATTTCGGCACAGAGTCGTTTTTCACGGCTGACACCGCGTTGGTCGTGAAAATCGACATTTTTGGACCCGGGGTCGGGTACCTTGGAGCCGGAAGTAGGGTGGTTATCGAGGTCATGGTGGGGTGGGTGGGAGAGTTGTGGGAATTGGAATAAAATTGGGATAAAATCGGAAAAGCCTAATATGGTGATGTTCATGCACGATAGAGTTGGAGGTGGAAATGTGGTGGTTGAAGAGATATGAAATAGGCAGAGAAAGCGGGGGTGAGAAAATGGCAGGTTTATAAGGAATGTCACGTGACTATTACGACATGCTTAGTCATACATTTAGTGCATGTGGAGTATGTGTTGTCTAAGGTACCAGTATGGATGGATCACGAGGTGTTAGGAAGAGACAAGATGTATTGGGAAAGGAGGTTTTGATATGTAGAGTGGTTCTATATGATGTCACGTGAGTATGATGACGTTTGTTAGTCAGAAATTGTGCATGGTGGAGTATGAGCCCTGTGTATAGATGAATCAAGAGGTGGTAGGTAAGCTGTGATAAGGGGAAGTGATAATGCTTACTTTAGCAGCTTTATGACAGTACTGTGTCTTTAATTAGTAACAAATTCTGCTAGTAGTCATGACTCAACTGTGGTGAATGTGACATAGAAGTAGAAGTTGAACATTGTTATCTAAGAGTAATTATGGATGAACAATGACGTATTGAAGTAAGCAAAAGTAGTGGAGAAGACAATAAAGATCTTAAAAGTACAGTACCGGTGCTTGTAACGTTCACCAACGTCAGCAGGATAGCTAGGTAATACTCATGAGCTGTAGCTGGAGTGAGAGGTGGTGACTAAGAGAGTAGATGTGAGCAGAAAAAACAGATGAAGCCTGGAAAGCTGGTAAAGGAAGTGAATGAAAGTACAAGTACTAGTAGAAGGGCTACCACAATAAATGTGAAACTGAACTTCGAACAACTTTAAAGATCCTGACTGCTCTAAATTGCTTACTAACTTAAGGCGATGAACAGAGCCCTAGTACTTGGAGATAGAAAGGCGTAAATGGCTAGGAGTATGACAGGGTCAGTTTTGAGATACATAGGACCCTAAAATCAACTTTGACGAGTCCAAAAGCTCTCAGAGGCTTAGTAGTGAGTGTGGACACTTTGCTTAGTAACACATCTAAGGGTGAGCAAAGAGCTTCATATTCAAAGGTAGGAGGTTGGTAAGTGATAAGAAGATGTCAGAGGCTATGATACAGTACCGAATAAGCTATGAAACCAGATTCCAAGACTCTGACAGCTCTTGATTGGCAACAATATCGATCTTGCTTCAATAGTTGGAGTTCGGACGTTAGTTGAAGGCCAAAAGTAAGTCAGACGTTAATATGTAGCTCAAAAATAAGCTACAATACTAATATTAAGACTCTGACTGTCTTCAGTGGCTCAAAATGTGAGCACAAGAATCATGCTTACTAATGCTGTCACTGAAAAGAAGAGAGCTTCGAAATATAGAGATAGGGAGCTTGCAGAAGACTAAAAGTAAGTCAGAGTTTATAATACAGCTTAAAATAAGCCATGAAACCAGCTTTGAAGACTCTGACTGCTCTCAGTGGGCAGAATTGAGAATATGGAAATCCTGTTTAGTAATCCTCTTAGTGAAAATAAAGAGCTTCGTCATTGGAGGTGGGAAGCAGCTAAACAACAACAAAGGTATTATGATAAGACAGGAAACAGTCCAGGAAGCCAACTTTGAAAACTCTGGCTGGTCTCAGTAGTTGACAAAGTGAGTATTACCGTACTTAGTCAGCACAATCAGAAGGAGATTTCAGAAAAAAGAACCTGCCTTGGAAGTGTGTGTTGTTAGGTGCTTCGAGAAAAAGCTCACTGAAGAGCTATGCAGAATATGCGATAAGTGCGTTATTTGTTTATTTATGTTATTAATGGCTATTTATTTACACTAAGGTATTATGTAATCATGTGTTGTCCAATGCTGAAGACAGAAGAAGTGACAAACGTTTTTTGAACACAAACACAAACACAACCAACCTGTATATCACACCTACATAAGCCACTTATCTCAAGCCTTTCTGTATGTTCACTTTTTCACGGCGTTAAGCTATTTTTGTCTCTTGTCTATGACGTCGTTGACATACAACGGATTTAATATGCATGATGTAACTCTTTTTCAGAGGTGATCGGTGTTTCTGTCTTCTGTGAGCACTTGTATGGCCCGATTCGGCAATAATACCTGCTTTTTGTGCGCCTTTTCCGTTCAATTTTCGGTTTATTTTTTACATTCTCTTAGCGCACTATTCTACGTGACTCGGTTCACTCAACGTGTTCCTATCATGTTTCTTGCCACAAGCGGATAAAAGAAGCAGATCTAAAAAGTCTACCTTGGGTGAGAACTGGATGCGCGATATTAGACGAGGTAAACGACGGAAACGAAAAATTCAAGCGCCATGATGTACCCCCCGTCCAGGACTCCCTCTCAGCTGACTCTGGGCTCATTTCGGCCAGCGTAGCATTGTTTTGAACGAGATTATCCGTGTTCCCAAACAGGAATATGACTCCCAACCCCCGAGTTTTAGTGTTCGGATTTAGTCTTCGCACGTTGGGAGTGGTAGTTGGAGATAGTTGGGAGGTCAGGAGGGTTAAGTAAAGGTAAGTAGGAGGGGGTGAAATGGGGGGCTCAAAAATGCAACACAAGAAGTGCCATATCTGTGAAATTTTTTGACAAAACCCATAAGAATGGCTTACATAATCACACCCACTACTTCACTTTCTCCCCCCACCCTCCAACTGCCTCAGATGGAGATGTCTTGAGCATATACTATGCATCATATGGAGCAATGTGGAGGGGAAAAGTTGGCAGAATTGTTGGAAAAAACGTGGATATGGCTAAAATATCTCCATTGACAGCTGTAAATACTCCTTTTCTTACAACCAGCTCAATAAACCCCCCTTTTTGGCTTTGTTGCTCTTTTCTCACTTACTTACGATTAGTTAGCTCCCACCTGTCCCATTTAAACTTTCCGGCAGGGCTAGGGCAGCATATGTTTGTTTGATATGGTGTAGCCACTTCATCCTTCCCTCCACATCACACCACACCTCTGTTCCGATGAGTTCCAACAAGGCCAGCAAGTCGCAATTGAGCGCTTTCACGTCGTTCATGACCGGACTGGCGTCCTCCGGCGGCGACATTGCCTCCGTCACCGCCCCTCCCTTCATTCTGGCGCCCATCTCGCTGGTGGAGTACACCCAGTACTGGGCCCAGAGCCAGCAGCTGTTTCTGGACGCTGCGGACGACGGCATCAGCGGCGAGGAGCGCATTCTGCGGGTGCTGCGGTGGTTCATCTCGACGCTGCGGGGCCAGTACTGCTCGCGAAACGAGAGCATGGGCACCGAGAAGAAGCCGCTCAACCCCTTCCTCGGTGAGCTATTTACGGGCAAGTGGAGCGTGGGCGAGGGCGAGGACTTTTCTGTGCTTGCCGCCGAGCAGGTCTCGCACCACCCGCCCATCTCTGCGTTTGGCATCTTCAACGACAACAAGGGCGTGACTGCCGAGGGCTACTTTGGCTTCAAGACGTCCATCAGTGCCACCACCATCGGCGTCAAGCAGTTTGGCCACACGCTGCTGCATCTCAAGAACCAGGACGTGTCGTATCTCGTGACGCTGCCGGCCCTGCACATTGAGGGCATCATCTACGCCTCTCCCTACGTCGAGCTCGAGGGCCACTCCTTCATCCAGTCCTCCGACGGCTACAAGATTGATCTGTCCTACTCCGGCAAGGGCTACTTTTCCGGCAAGAAGAACTCGTTCAAGGCCAAGGTCATGAAGGACGGCGCGGTGATCAACACCGTCAAGGGCCAGTGGAGCGGCAAGTCGTCGCTGTACAAGGGCGACGGCAAGGAGAAGGGCGACAACGGAGTGCCCTTCTTCGACTCGATGGCCACAGACCAGCAGAAGCTCACGGTCAAGCCCATCGAGGCCCAGGACCCCCTGGAGACCCAGAAGGCGTGGGCCCCTGTCCGAGAAGCCATCATCGAGGGCGACTACGACAAGATCCACACGGAAAAGAGCAAGATTGAGCAGGCACAACGGGACCTGCGGGCCGAGGAGAAGGACAAGGGCCAGCAGTGGCAGCGAAAGTGGTTCACCGAGGCCGTGTCGTCGGCCGAGGACCCCACCACCGACGCCGTCTACCGGGGACTGCTGGAACAGCTGGGCGAGGAGGGGCTGTTTGTGCGGGACTCCAACTGGCGATTTTCCCGAGACGGTTACAACTCTGGCAACGTGCACGCGTAGGAGTGTTAGATAGTGTATTTAGATTAATATGGTGTTTGATAGCGAGACAAACACGAGCGCCAGGGTGCGAAGCAGCCGCGCGAGGGTTTGTCCGGTAGAATAGTCCGAGCGAACTCGAACGCTAGGGTGCGAAGCAGCCGCGTGAGAGTGAGTGGGTAGATGACCAAATTAACTGTACAGGTACTCGTAAGGTGACAGTTGGGTTTGTCATTACCGTTCCTCTATCAGTAGGCTGAGGATTGTCCTTTAGAACAGGCTGAAGTGAGTCAGTGACCAGATCACCTCTACTTATAGACTGACAGCCAGCTTTGTGATCATCTTTGAGTTCAATTTCGTGTGCGTTTTCCGTCTTCAACTGTCAATTAATGCAGACGGTCACCAGATCTCTACAATTGTGCTTGTACTCTAATACGACGACTTGATGGGGAGACGTCAGATCAACTTGGTTGTGGTACCATTGGAATGCTCAAGGCGAGGGGATTCGAATGATCTACTTTTTATTACAACAGCATCATTGCACTAAGAGCTAGGGATCTTTTAGTTGCTGCTCTACCGTACCACTACACGCCAAGTGTTGGGTGTCTTTCGGTCTAGTACGGATCATTTGATGTCCTAGGCACTCTTCCTTACTTTGGTAGCATCACTTCATAATACAAGACTCTTCTCAAGACCCTCCTTTAACACGAGCCAGTTCAGACTTCTTCATAAGTCACTTCTGGGCACTCGTTTAGTAACTCTTCTGGCCAGCCCTACACTCGTGAGATACTTCTAAGCACTTCTCCAAGACGTTCCTTCATAAAGCTCCTCTCTGAGCACCTCTACAGACTTCTCATAAGGGCTTCATAGACTCTTCCTTATAACACTTTATGAATTCTTCTCGTAGGACTTCTCTTGGCACTCCTAAGTGCTTCTCAGAAATAAATCAGACTTCTACTTGTACAAGTATGTACCAAACGCTTCTAGACACTCTCTCAGCCCTCCTCATAAGCTGTACCATCTCTCAACAATAAGACATGGCCGTCTTCGAGTAGACCGGAAACAAAATGTCTAATAAAGTGCCTTGAAAGGACTGCCTTATGACGTCCTATGAGCGATTCCCTAAGAGTGTCATCTGAGAATGTCTTGTAGAGTTCTTGGAAGGCCATACAAGAACATGCTTCAATTTGACGACTCAACCACGAGAGGTGTCTTATGAAGAGTCAATTGGGTGTCCAGGATGAGTGTCTAGAAAGAGTTTCTAAAGAAGTGTCTTCTCACGAGTGCCATATGAATGGGTGCCTTACGAGACGTTTCATATTCATCTTCTAGGCTTCATATACAGCTCCTACTTGGAGCTAGACTTCACTAGAAGCCGAGAGGCTCTTGCTATTGATAGCTCGGCTAGCTCACCTCCGACGCTTGGCTTGAGCTTGGCAACTGTCTCCTACCTTGGTCTCTGGTCGGAAGCTTGATGTCTAGCAGTCGTTTGGCCACTTGTTCGATCGCATGGATTGCGCAACTCGCAACGGTTCGTCATATTATGAGGTGCGTGATAATTATATACAAACCTGGTGGTGAAGGTTGCTCTTAGGGGCAGGGAGGGTGAGCCAATAGGACGAAGTATTGTGGCTATTATCAGATTGATGAGATCAAAGGAACGGTAAATGGAGTGCTCAATTGGTGATTACTAATACAACATGGCAGACACAATTGCACCGTATGTAGCTGAACACCATTTAGTCATCAATTGACCCATTGTTGAAGCAGGTACGAAGCACAATGATCGATCGATCACAAACACTACAAGGCTCGAAAACTGTACACCGTACTTCGTACTTGTAGCAACCGTTACACTGAGTTTGAGAGGGAGAACGTGAACGTGAACGTGGACAATTGATTGTTTACGTGACTGAATGGCTACACTACTCATCATATTGTATGGACAATTTAAGTGGTCACCTAATCACTCCCACTTCACTCTATCCTAAGATGTCGAGCATCAATTTCTTTCAGTCACCTCATCGTCTTGACCCATATGAAAGCTTATGCACCGAAGTCTGTACGTACAAGTCCGTAGCACCACCGTCGTGCTCCCACTGGTCGGCTGGGATAGCCGTTTGCAGCTCTCTATAGCGTGCTGCCACTCACTAACAGAGGAGCGCTGCCTGTTTGGGCACCAACTTTATTTTTAGCCCCCAAGCTGATAGAGCACGGGCTCTTCATTGGATTGGGGCAACTTTATCGCGCAGTGTTGAGACAGATCGGCCTGGAGGTGGGTAAAAAAATGGGTACAAGTATGAGTGAACAGTGTATATGAACGAGTAGTACGTAGCTGTAAGGATACCTGTACTACTGACTGGTTTCGTGTCCACATCTCGTTTTGTCCTCCTTCCCTCCCCTCTTCTGTTTGTAGCATTGTTCTGCTGTAACGTCAACACAGCCTTCTTTCCTCCTGTATGAGCGTAACAGTGATAGTGCCGCCCAAAGAGTGGGGAGGAGAATAACAGAAGGACGAAGTACGGATACTATTCACAAGAGAACAACAATGACTACTACCAGCAACTACACGATGAAGACGTTTCCGCTTACGTCATCACCACCACCTATATTTCCACCTTCCTCAGTTCAATTCCTAACACTCCTTCTCTTCACCCACCTCACCTCTTATCCCTCATTTAGTGTTGTTGTTTTGCCTTGCACTGTTGGCAGCAAGGGTCAAAGTGTACTATAACATTCCATTGGGCCGCTTGTGCCGGAGGTCATGTCCCAACCAGCAGTAGAGACTGAGGGACGGGAAATGGTGAGAGGCGGAGGCGAAAAAATAAACACGTAGGGGGTGATGAAAAAATGCGGCGAGCAAAACGCACTTTTCGGATTTTTCTTTCGAGGCCTGCCCGTCGAGTTTGCCCGGGGGCCCTCCATTTTGGATTCGCCGGGTAACGCCAAATCTCACACACGCAATTTTTGTTAGGCAACCCGCATGGTACTATGTGGGCCCGCTATAAACCTCCTTCTCCTCCCTCACACAGTGTAAGAAACCCACACTACACGCCTCTAACAATTTGAAAGTAAGCTCCCAACATGCGGCCCAACATACCGCGCACCACAGAGCGGAGACGGTGACCAGAGCGACACACACGACACTGGACCACGGCAACGGCACAGACGGACGAAAGCGGCCGTTCGCAGAGCTCCAACGTGCTCCTTTGGCCGAGCCACAGACTGCTGGTCGTGGGTCTCCACTCACTATGGACAGTGAGTGGTGGGACCCCGACACGTCTGTGGCCGGCCTGGGAACGTGTTGCGGCCCTTGAGAACGTGTTTGCCTGTTGTTTGCGACCGTCCCATGCCGTTGCACGTGGTCCTGGAGGTGTTTGTGTCGTCGTCGACTTGTCGTCGAGGTAGGGACCCATACAACCGAGTGACACAGACACTATGGACACCTGACCATGCACAAGCAATTGAGCTGTGAGAGTGGTCAGGCTGTTCACGGCGTCTGTGGCTTGGATGATGGTTCCTAACTCGACGACAATTTGACGACAGCTGGCGGAACGACAACAAAAACGTCGTCAAAAAACACCTCGTTTGTGCTCTCACCAAGAGTACAGTACCGTGCGTTTGTCTGCAGCTACTCCAGGCTACAGTTGCAACACACGTGTTGTTACGACCGTCTGCGCAGGTCAATGGCTTCCGTCACACGCCTCCTACTGTGGCTGCTACTATCCAGCAGTTTCCGTCAGCCAAACGGACATCGCCTTGGGTGGGTGGATTAGGCTTGGGACGGGATTTGGGTTTGCATATTTGCAGTGGTGCTTGACACAAGCGACTGACGCACAATAGCAACTCAAACTCTGTCGCTCCATTCATCCCAACTAAGCTTTTCTCCCAAACAGGCGGACGCGACTGTACTAATAGTTCCCGACGCGCCCACACACACCTTTTCCTCCTCCACATACTAACCCAAGATGCCCAAGGACGCCTCCGCCCCCCGACGAACCCGAAAGACCACCGGAAAGAAGAAGAAGGGTGAGTATTGATGAGGTGTTATTAAAGCTGGCTAAACGCTGGTGCTGATGATGCTACACTGTCGTGACATTGATGGTGTTGTGGTTGGCTACAGTGACAAGACTGGTGATGATTGGTGGTGATTGGTATGATTGGCAATGACATCAGATGTCTCTGACGTTGTTGCTGTTACTGTCGTCACTGCAGTTACTGCTGCTACTGTCATTACTGCTACTGCCGTTACTGCTGTCACTCGCGTTCATCGATCGCGTCATTGACCCCCAAACAGGTCAATTACTTCCCCCCACCTTCCCCCCCTCCTCTAACACAGACCCCAACGCCCCCAAGCGTGCCCTGTCCGCCTACATGTTCTTCGCCAACGACAACCGAGACGCCATCCGAGCCGACAACCCCGGCATTGCCTTTGGCCAGGTCGGAAAGGCTCTCGGCGAGAAGTGGAAGACTCTCACCGACGCTGAGAAGGTCCCTTACGAGGAGAAGGCTACTGCCGACAAGAAGCGATACGAGGACGAAAAGGCTGCCTACAAGGCCAACGCCGCCGAGTTTGACGAGGAGGAGTAATCTCCCCCGCCGAAGACTAGGATCAGGACTCGTTTATTTAAATCAGCCGACTCAGGGCTTGTGTATTATTTTATCTATGTTTCGCTTATATTAATGAACTAGCATCAGGGGGTTTACTCCCGGTGTTCTGTTGGTACCTTTCGAGTCTCGTAGCCGTTGGGAAAGTAAACTGAAAAAGTCAATCCTGCTTTGGTGAGGTGTGGATATGTACAACCGATGCATGAAAAACCGTTGCCAAATGAAAACATAAGAATATGTTTGAGAGTGTTATGATGGAAATGTTGATCTGGAAAGTGAGGAACAAGAACGTCCACACTCAAAGTACACTGTACCGTACACGCTTTTTTATTGACCTTGATTGACCCTTTAGCCCTATGACTATAAGCGTCTAATTACCACCATCACGATTCTAGGCCTTGGCATTGGAAATTTATTAGATGTCCATTCACTCTTTTTGATTTGTTCACGTCAATGCTCGAAAATAAGTACCCAATTCACAATAGTACCATGTTCTCACCTCAATTGGCTCTTTCTAGATTAATAGGTGTGTGTTGTATTTGTAAAGTGTCTTCAGATCATACTTGTAGATGTCTCAAAACGTCCCATCATGAGTCTAGGCCTTGGTACAAGTATATACCAATGCCGTCACTGCTCAAAAACCAGATTCACAGTATCTCTTTACTTCCCTCATTTGATCTGTATCCCTATCGAAAGGTGTGGGTTGTATATGTGAAGTGTCCAGATCTAAAGGTCTCTAACCTTCCTTCATGAACCTGAGTCTTGGTACAAGCACGTGTAAACTAAAGTCCTACTCTGTTTGTCAAAGCCCATGTGTATTGCTCTTCACAGTTCTATTGTAAATACTCAGGTACCCTTTCTACTACTTCCCACCTCAGTGACCTCTATAATCGATACAAGTGTCTCCTAATGTTCAGCCATAAGTTTGACCTTGTTACTTGTACACGTGCATTCACTTTGCTCAAACACCCATTTTAGAGTACACCTCTTGACCCACCTAATTGACCCTCTATTCTAAAGTGGTACACGTCCATTATCTACACCACCAGCTCCTTTCAAATGCTCATTATTATGTATATACTATTTGCCAAAGACCCATCACGACTCAATGCACTGTTCGTAAAACAACAGGTACGCTCCGCTCTCCTCCTTGAGCACGTCCTTGGTATGGCACTCCCAGATGCTGTCGTCGCTGATTCGCCACCACTCGTACTTGCCCACGTTGGGACCACTGGAGGAGTTCCCATTGTTGAGCACCAGCGTCGAATACAGCGACTCGACCAGCTGCGAGTCTTCGCCGTCCTCGCCTTCGTCCGGAGACGTGTTTTCCGTCGTCCCCGTGTCCAGACCCTTGAGATCGCTATAACTGGAGCTGTTGGAGTGCGTGACGTAGCTGGTGGACGACGTGGACGCAGCAGCCTTGGACACTGGCGACGGCTGAGATGCAGAGAGAGAGGGGGAGGGGATTGTGGTGTCGACGGAGATCTCTGGCGGCTCAGAGCCGGTTCTAGGCGGAATAGGAACGCCTCCAGTTTCTTTTTCGGCGGCGCCATTCTTGTCCCCTCCTGCTCGCTTCGAGTATCTCTGGATGCATCCTTTCCACCACGTGAGGTTCTTGCGGCGGTAGCACTCGTAGTGGCCCGTGTAGTGGGTTCCGTTGTGTCTGATCATGGCGACCAGCCGGTACTTGACCCGTTTCTTGGCCTTGAGCGAGTTGAGACCCGAGGCTAGAGCATCACCTTCCTCTTCTCCAGGCGACTCTTCACGTGACCGCACGTTGGGGTTGCTTTCGTAGAGGTCGATGAACTCCGGGCAGCTCACCTTGCAGCTGTTTCGTGACGCATTGTCGCCCGAGTAGATGGATCGAGACAAGTGGAGAGACAGAATCAGCGGCAGTTTCGAGAACCGCGTGGATTTCGAGATTGGTGACGTGATATTCTTGGGCAGCGACTCTTCAAGCTCCTCGGGCAGCTGGTCAATCTTGTTGGAGTACGAGCTCAGCTGCTCGACCAGTTCGGGCGTGTATTTCGCCTTGGATCCGTTGATGCCGGTTCCAATGTATGCAGAGGGGTTGGCCGAGACCGCCTTGAGCCGGCACGAGACACAGCCGTAGTCCTTGATGTACTCCGGGGCGGTCATGCGGTCGATGAGGTCCGTGAGACTGGCGTGGCGTTTCTGGGGCACCATGAGCGACAGCACGAGGAAGTTGGTCGGCTGGACCGGCGGCAGGTATCCGCAGCGCGAGCACGCGATTCTGTCGATGGTTGACCCTTCAAACGGGAACGAGGCGAGCATCTCGGGGTCTGTGACTGCCGACTGGGGAGTGGGAGCTGCAGGAGGCAGAAAGTCCGTTCCAATGTCGGCCTCGGGGATCGAGCTGGCGACGCTCTCTCTGTCGCTGTTGCTGGGGTGACCGGGACGTAAGATGCCGTCCTTCACCGCAGCCTCGTACTCGTTTGAGAGACATTCCAGGATGAGATGCAGGAGTTCGTGGGCGTCATGCTGGTTGCGGCTGATGCGCGAGTTGTAGATTTGCTCGAGGATGACAAGGAATTTCCACGGCGACACGGTCTTGGGGTTTTTGACCGGTTCATTGAGTTCCATGATCATCGAACCAAGAGCTCGGGTGAGTCTCAGGTACTGCTTGCCCTTGGCATCTACAGGATAGTTGCTTTTGCGCGAGTTGTCCAGCAGGTTCTCCTGGGGAATACCCACGAGCATGGCTTCGTCAATGTACAGCAGCAGGGATCTTAACGAGGCTAGAGCTTGCAGGTTGGAGTTGGCAAAGCAATCGTTGGCCAGGTTCACCAGACCGACCGTGTAGCGTCCTGGGCGTTTGGAACGGGAGCTGAAGACGGAGAACATGCGATCGGGGAGCAGGGAGGGGGCTAAGATGTAGACACAGAGAGAGGTGGCGGCGGTATAGGTCAGAACACTTGTCAGCGACGGTCTATGCTGGGGAAGGAGGTATTTGTGGACCAGCGCCAGAGCCTGGGAGTACAGAACCGACAGCCAGTGAGGGTGCGCGACGGAGGCAATGGAGGAGGAGACAGTGGTCAGATCGTCGTCGAGCTGCGAGTAACTGGCGAGAAAGTTGTGGGACACAGACGAAAGCCAGTCTTGGAGATGAGACGAGGAGAGCCCTTGGGGCATGAGGTGGTGGGGGTGTGTGCTTGTGGTGATGCTTTAGTTGGTTGGTGGTTGATGCTTGGTTGGCGTTTAGTCGTTTGGTTTGGTTGCCTTCCTTACCCTATGCTTTGTTCAGTTGTGTCTTGGGCTAGATCACAAGTATAGTAAAGTGAAATGATGCGCATGCATGTAAGCACAACGGGTGGAGTTTGACAACTGAAACCTGGATGCAAGAGGGATGCGAAAAAGGAAAAACGAATGAGGGATTATGGGGGAATTAATTGGGGGGAATTGAACGGGGAGACTCGAGCGATAGGGCAGGGAGGGGTTGTCACGTGATTAAGTGGAGAACCAGCTTTGCCATGCGGCTTGGAATATCCAGCAACAAATGCAGTCCTAGTGCTTTATTACTAAGACTGTGGAGTAATTAAAAGATGGAAAGATGGTCAGAGGGGCAAAAGTTGATTGCAGATAAGAAGAGGTGAGTGAATATGCTAGATTTGAATAAGCAAACGAGAAATATGAAATTTAGCGGAACACACGTTTTTTGTCATATCTTCTTCAATAGCGCTCAAAACAACGAGCTATTAGTACCAAATTAATCTCCTGAAAAATGTCTATCGATTGATACCAAACTTGATGTATATCGATGCAGGGCCTTTGACTAGTAGTTGACGTTGATCTGCTGAGGTCTGAAGAGTTGTAATTGGCTCTATTCTGATTGGGAAGATGAGGTGAGGGTGATTAAAGGAGGGTTTATTTATAAAAAAGAATTAAATAGAAAAAAAAATGAAATTAAACCATAAGAGTAAAACTACACCTATGGATGGAATTGTACTGACTGCTATAGCTACAGCGTATTATTAAATACAATACTTCACCCCATTTCTTCAACTAACACACCCTTTTACCATTCCTAAGTAATTACTTAACTTACTCCCCCAACTCTAACAGAAACTAACTCGGCATGCATGTTTAACGAACATGGCAGTCTGATAAACAGAACCACATCCTCTCAAACACCCGCTACAGACCCTGATACACCATAGAAAGCATGAACCCGCCCTCAAACCCGACTCCACCACAAGATCCCGAAAAAGCGGAAGCCTCAGGCGCCTCAGATGACGATATCACCATGTTTCCAGCCCGTGATTCGCATCAGCGATCAGACACTGCCAAAAGTTCAGATCGACTGCCTCCACCGACCTCAAATCGGCCCATTCCCACTCCCCAGCCCAACATCTCACGCACACCTGCAGCTCCAGGCCGTTTTCCGGCTTCTTCTGCAGCTACTTCGTCTCTCAGAGTACCTCCTCCAGGTACAGGCACAGTCGGTGTAGGAGGTCTTTCTCAGCCCAGTGGAGCGTCCAAAGCTCGAGAAAAGGTTGTGTTGCAGCCGGGATACTCGCCGCTGGACTGGGCCAAGCTGCGAAACTCGGGGAAAAACCTCAGAGGAGTAGACACCATGGGTCCTGTACGGGTGACCAAGGAGATGCTCAAGGAACACAAGACCAAGGAAGATGCATGGATGGTGTTGAATGGCAAGGTGTACAATATCACGCCGTACCTCAACTTTCATCCCGGAGGAGTACCCAAACTCATGGTGTGTGCAGGTAGAGATGGAACGAGTCTGTTCATGAAGACCCATGCCTGGGTGAACTATGAGAATATTCTCGACAGGTGTTTTGTGGGTTTCTATGTGGGCTAACGGAACATGAGACAACTTTCTTGAAGAGATTAACGACAAACATCATATACATCTCAAGTCAGGGTGATCAGTGATGAGGAAGGACTTTACTGATCTACAGCACCAAAAACCAGGTATGAAGCACTGAAGGCACTTCAATGTTGCTCAAAGAACTACCACAGTGACGGAATACTGCCAAATCGTTTGTTTCTCTGTTGTCAGCAGTTATTCACACATGGTCAAAGCACTATTAGAAGGGATCCACCTAGACCTTAAGCTGTAGAGACAGCACGATGACAAGACAGCAAATGAATTTGTCATGATTTATATAGTACCGGTAAGGCATATTAACTTGTTTTGGACAAAAAGACTTGTTCTCACTTGTAGTTATATCTGACAGATAGTAAGGCTTAATTGCATGCCAAACGCTGTCATGAGCACTTGTACAAGCCTTGTGTTCCTTCTAGATTGATATATTAAGACATATTGACACTGAAAAGAAGGACTTCATTGCAACTGTTGATGTGCTAATACAGGTGGAGTACAGATCACACGGTTCAAATGTTAGATATTTTAGAATTTTAATTGACTATTTATTCATTTATTTATAGCTACCGGTAGTCAGTTAGTGTCCATTATGCTGCAGTGTGCCTTTGATCTGGCTACTAAGTAAGAACTCAGTCTTCACACCCATATATAGACTGACACATGACATCAAAGAGATTCTACGCACTACGATCCATCTTAGGATCATCCATGTCCCCGTTTAGCGATCTATCACTGCATTACAAGGCCTCTGCTGATCTACTAATGCTTCATTTGATCTACGGTACTAATTCACGTCACAGCTACTTGTGGTCTCTTTAGCACAAAGCTGACTACAACTACAACTAACCACACTGACTACTACAACTACACCAACTTTTGTGGAGGAAGATCGCTTCAATCGAGTAATCAACCTTCAATTGCTCGCAATTACTCCCCCCTACAAGTACATTGCTCATCATCACCGCATGCATTCTCTAAGCGTTGAGTCGGAAAATGTCGTTGAAGACATAGTACGAGGATCCGTCGGGGATCAGGTGGAAGACCTGGGCGTAAGGGAGCGGGTTGTCACCGTCAACACACAGCTCACCAGTCACAAGCACAATGACGTCTCCTCCCTGAGCAGAAGCAGGCTGGGCGTCAATGTCGGCAATCTTGTGTCGCACCTGGCCAAAGGGCAGGCTGACAAGCTTCTCAACGATAGCCTGGGCGCCCTGGTGCTGGGTACCGGTGAAGGTGAGCATGGAGTGATCTCGGTAGAGGTTGCCGAGCTGAGACCGGTCGGTATCGAAGGTCTGGTAGTAGAACTCGCAGAACTGCTTGGCGAGGGTGTTGAAATCGACTGTGTTAGCGCATGGACGGAGGGGTGCTGGGGGTATACTCACCAGACATGATGGTTGAGGTGGATGTACAAAAAAAACAAGTGTTGTGTCTGTGTGTCTATGTGTTTCCAGGGATGTTTTAGAGTTAGGGTTTGGGATTGGGGGGAGTGTGAGTTCGATTCTGGGGGGCAGCAACTAAAGAAGGCGAGAATTTTTACATTACGACAGCGGTGGTTGACTGAGTGTACACCTGGCTAACAAAAAATGTTTTTCAATAATTTTCCGCCCCTTCCCAGTCCCCCAAAAACACCACCCACTTCAAGCAATCGAAATCGCTAATTATACTTTTTATTAAATGGTTCATTTAAGGTTGGCTTAATAAGCACATGGATATCAGGAGAAGTGGGCTTTATTGAGGGGGTATTCAAGCGACATTGAGGTAAGATAAAGTGTCAATTGAGATTTTAAAATGTTAATGAGTATTTCAGAAGTTCTCTTGTAGCTCCAGAACCACTATTACAGATTCTGTGTGACTATCTGTTTCTCGCTTATTAGTATTGACATGTATACTGCTAATTAAACAAGTCACAGTGACCGCTCAGAATTGTTGAAAGAGTGACTTTAATGCAGAGTTCTGAAAAGTATTTCTCCTTACAGGAAAACTTTTTGTTCGAAATCAGGGGTAACTATACACGAGTGCTGAGTAAGCTTCCTTTTTGAAGTTCAGGTAAACACGATGACTAAGCATGCTAAAATTAGTCAAGTAAACAACACCCGTTTACACCACTCAAGGTACGTTTTTTACATCTCATGTCTACTACAAACAGACAGTTCATCTTCATACTCCTCACTCACGTTTAATCCGATAAATTAACTAATTAGATACGGAGTTTCATCCCCACACAAGTTAATTTTACAAGTAAGGCGTTGATTCGTGACAGACACGTGATATCGGAAAATGGAGACCAGCAATCAACTCCCCTCGTCGCGCGCTTCACATCCATACCCCCAACGACCCTCCAGCTCCATACCCTTGGCGGAATTTTATGGGTATTAATCCGGGTAACCGTTTTTAGCGTTTGGCACTGCGTCTCCACGGCAACCCGCATTATCCTGCCACATGTCGTGAACCCAGCCTTGTTGACTGTACGGAACCAACCCAACTAGCACACTATCATCATGGCGGACGTTCAAGTTAGCATGGGCACCGAGCTGCTCGACGGCTGGGAGAAGGTCGACAATTGGGTGAGTAGGAGAGGGTGAAGAGGGTATAAAGGAATGGTCAAGATGAAAGGAAGAAGATAAGGACTATGAAATGAGTAAGAAACAGTGATGACGAATTCATTGAGAGAATTGCCACACAGAGAATGACATTTTGTTGTCCATCTCATTGTTATTGCTATGTCTGATGCTACAGTAATTGTGTGTCTTACTATAGTATCTCTCATTGTCATCACTGGTATCTTAATCAGTTAAGATATATTTCTAGGAGATGACATTGATAAAAGAAGCAGTGAGGAACATTTCAATCTATGAGGGGGTACTACATGGGCAATTTTGTCTTGTTTTCTATCTCATTGTTATTGCCCAATCTGATACTACAGTAATTGTGTGTCTTTTACTGTTTACTATTACCACTATCACTGGTATCTTATCAGTCAGTCATAACTCACTGTGGTTAAGATACCCCACCAATTTGACATGTTTCATTTACTGCAGTGTTTGGCTTTGCTTTCTCAATGACATTTCTTTGTCTACAAGACCAGTCACTCCATTCTTTTTTGGCTAACCCAGTCACAACACGGAATAGCATTCCTCTCCGACGTCCAGTCTTTCTACCGCGAAAGAGCCTCCATCGAGAAAGAGTACTCCCAAAAGCTCTCTTCTCTGTCGTCCAAGTTCTTCGAGAAGAAGGCTAAAGTGTCTTCTGTTCTGTCTGTGGGAGAACACCCCGAAGTGACTCCCGGATCGCTCGAATCCGCTTCTCTGGTCACGTGGGGCGAGATTCTGACCCAGACCGAGACCCTGGCCAAGGAAAAAAACCGACTTGCGTCGGAACTGAACCTCCAGATCGCAGACCAGGTCCATGCCTTGTCTCTCAAGAGCGAAAACGTGCGCAAGAACCTGCAGACTTTTTCCGAGAAGCTCATTGAGGACCGGGACGGCTACTACTCGCTGCTCAAGAAGACGAAAAACGGCTACTACGACGCCTGCCAGTCTGTCGAGAACCAGCGAATGAAGGGCCAGAAGGGCGGAGCTCTGGGAGGACTCATTGGCCAGTCCAAGGAGAAACTCGAGCGCAAACTGGAGTCGAAAAACGCCGACATGAACGACGCCAAGAACATGTACCTGGTGAAGATCAACGTGGCCAACCGGCTCAAGGACAAGTACTACCACCAGGACGTGCCTGAGTTGTTGGACCGGTACCAGGAGCTCAACGAGCTGCGAGTCAAGCTGCTGAACGGGCTTTTGAGTAAAGCTGCGTCGCTGGAAATCGCATGCAACGACAGATGCACCGAGCATATGAACGCGACGATCGAGATGGTGGCCCAGAACAACCCCGTTCTCGACTCGGCAATGTTCACCAAACACAACATTGCGCCTAACGGTTGGGAGGAGCCCGTGGACTTTGTGTACGAGCCCTGTCCTATTTGGCACGATGACGAGAACATGGTGCTGGACGACGTGTCTCTAAGGTATCTGCATACCGTTTTGGGCGACTCGCAGCGGCTCAGCAGACAGTTTGAAGACACGATTGCGTCCAAGGAGGCCGGATTTCAGGACCTGGAGAAGCGCAAGGCGACAAAACTGGCTGAGGCGGACTCGAATTCGGCGTCAAACAACCACTTTGAGCTGCTGAGTCAGTCCATCAACGCGCTGCGAAGTCTCACGGTCGACGACACGAAGCGGACGATTGCCGAGGTCGAAACGGAGACCATCAAGCACAACACGGGTGAAAAGGACATTGAGTCGTACCAGCCCGTGGTGATCAAGAAGCGGCACAACTTTTTGTTTGGCAAAAAGAAGATTGACCGGAACATTCCGGAACCGGTGAAGAGGAGCAACACGACGTCTTCCGGTTTTGGAGGAACGGGAAAACTCATTCTGGATACCCTGACGTACCGAGAGGGAGACCCGATTCCGTGGAACAAGGAAACGTCGGCATTGGTGCTGTACAGATACGAGCCGCAGGGCAGTGACGAGGTGTTCATTTCCGAGAACGAGCATGTGGTTGTGCTTGAGACGGACGACGGATCGGGCTGGATTCGGGTGCGAAAAAGCGACGGTACAGATGGACTTGTGCCTGCTTCGTATGTGGATATGAACCCTCCCAAGAGTGCAACTACTCCCTCGTCTGGAGGAGGAGGCGGAAGTCTCAAGTCTGCATTTTCCATCAAACGAAAAGGTCCGCCTGTAGCGCCCAAACAGGGAGCAAAGAAGGTCGACTACGTCACGGCGCTGTACGATTACAACGCTCAGGATGAGACTGAGCTGACAATCAAGGCAGGTGATCAGATTGTCGTGGTCGAGCCTGACAGAGACGGATGGACCGAGGGAGAGCTCAACGGACAGAGAGGCGCGTTCCCCACGAGTTATGTTGAGTAGGGGAGGTGATGAATGTGTGGAGAAGAGGTCGACATGTCTAATGAATACATTTTTATTGAACGAAGGAGGTGGAAAGAAGTGGTGAGTTTAAGAGAGTAGTGTAGTGTATACTGGCATTGTAGTTTGTATTACAAGACATCATGCAGCCCCAATATGGTACTGATATGAGCTGTACTTGTACCACACACTAATAAGGGAAGTACAGTAGTGTGGTCTGTAATGAGGTCTCTTTGAAGATGGTAATTAGTGTATCACAAGACACCCATCATCAGTGCCAAAGTAAGACGTGTAGCATTCACACCAATACCTGTAATAGAAGTAGTAGAAGTGCTGTAGTGTGGTCTAGCACTTTGAAAGAGGCTCTTGATGATGGTTGGTAATTAGTGTATCATCAGTCACATCCACCCTCAATGCTAAACTGGAACACTGTAACTATGAGTCTATTAGAACTTCCCCATCTTGGTGTCCATCAGACAATTGGAAAAGGTAGTACTAGTAGACATAATTGACAGTCGTAGATCGAAGGAGCTAAAAGACACCATATATCCAGCTTTCCGGAATCTTCTGTATCTGAAGAGGATACAAGTAAGGTGGTAAGGTGGCCTAATGCTCTTACCCTTGTAGCCTAATCATGAGCTCTTTAGACCATTGAAGATAGGCAGTCTTGGACGTTGCATTAGAACAAGATATTGATGATTAGAAGTCCCAATGATGACAATAGCTGATGAGGCTCCCCTCAAAAGTCGCAGTTCTCATAGATTAACACTGGTGATATGCACTCCTTGCATTATCGATGCTAAAAGATCATAGCTGTGTTCCATGGAACTCTATACCTGAGATGGAGACGTTAGTAATCAATATGACAGAACAGCAAGTGCCAGCTACTTTCTACGTACTGAATGGCCACTTTGTGACACCACTGCTAGCCTCAACCCTTCTTGGATGAAGTACTTAGGGCTTGTAAGGACTGTAACAGTACATACGGTAGACATACCTACTCCCTTCGACTTATAGTAACGTTTTCAGACTTCTAGCTAATTGGATTTACGTCCGTGACATCACCAAACACTGCCATTTGCCTCCTGTGTTCCCTGAGCTACCAGTTCTGGTTGCTTGTCTAGGTGGTCAAGTGAATATGATGATATGATTAAGGTGAACATGATAGGTCATATGGGAGGTCATATGATTGGTGGGAAGGTGATGTGGACAATGAAAGGGAATACAATGACACTCTCGTTGGTCTTGTCCATGTGTATATGATGAACATGATGAGGGAACATAGAGTCCCTAAGGCGAAGACCACCCATTTGTGAGTACAGCTTGGTTATGAATCCATCTTCCAATTCAGATCAATACCGTGTCCAAACTAGAACACTGTACCTCTCCACCTATCCCATCTACAGCACCACCAACCCTTCACTACTATTTACACTGCATCCAGTTACTATGTACCAATATCTACCCTCTACTCCTGTCTACTCCCGCTCGACCACCAGCCAGTCGTTGACGGAGGAGCTCACCTTGGCAGGCTCAACCACCTCGTTAGCCTGAATAGCCACGTCGTGTCGGCTCTTGAAACCCTTGGTATCAGTCAGCGTCACGTTGGTGAGATCGATTTCGCCGGCAGGAACGTTGCCCTTGAGCAGCTCGAGCCAGTGCACGTGACCCTCGTAGACGACCTCAAGCGCCTCAGCCTTGTTGAGGAACTTGCCGTCAAAGGCAAAGTTGTTGGCAGGCTTTCCATCGGGCACCTTGTAGTACTTGAACCAGTCGTGGATATCGTTGAGCACGGACTTGGACACGTCATCGATATCGTTGATCTTGGCAGCTCGAGGGTCTCTGACGTCAATGGCGATGATCTTCCAGTCAGTCTCTCCCTCGTCAATAAGCCCCAGAGCTCCAACGACCTTGACGGTCTTGACCTGGCCCATCTTTCCGAGTGCCTGACCAATGTCCACGACATCAATGGGGTCGTTGTCTCCCTCGATTTGTGTCAGAGTGTCCTTGACATGAGGATTTTCCCAGGTCTGAGGAATCGCTCCATAGTTATGACAGTAGCCGTGGTGGGGGTAAAAGTTGCGCACAAACCGCACACGGTCCTTCTTGACGTCCTGCGTGATGGGATTGAGCTCCGCGGACTTGTTGATCTCCATCTTGGCGTTGCTCCATCGAGGCACCTCCACCACCATGTTCACCAGGTCGCTTTTGGGCTTCTCAAACCGGATTTTGCCGCTGTCGGGGTACACGGGAATGTCGTGGAAGGCGGAAATGGGCTCACCGGCCTCGTTTTCAATGTACAGCTTGAAATCCTTGGTGTAGAGTTGTCCATTGGTTCTGGTTTTGTAGGACATGGCCCGGGCGACTTGGAAGGACGAAAAAAAGCCCGTGGAGGAGGTCTGGGCGGTGAAAAAGCCGGAGCCGGGGCTCACAGGCCGGGCAGACACACGGACACCTCGCAGAGGACGAATGACCGTTCGCAGCATGTTTGGAGAGTGTGGAAGAAGTGGCAAAAGTGGTGATAGTTATGCAAAGTTAAGTTTGATGGAGGATGGGGGGAGAGATTGGGGGGAAGATTTGGGGTGTTTTTGGGGGGCAAGGGTGAAATAAAAAGTGACAGATCTATTAATTGAGGTATGGAGAGTACAACCCCGCTTTCCGTTTAGCTACAGCTGATTTAATCGTCATTCTGAACAGTTCCTATTCCTCTACTGATACGATAAAGTTATCAGCCGATCGGAGATACTTCGGTGGAGACGGTGTATTTGGGGAGACATTTAGAAGACTGAGGGAGGGTATAGGGGTTTAAACGAGCAGTGCTTGATGCTCATAGATCATGGTAGAATCATTACAAGTGCTTTCCCAGTACTTTCCCTGCCCTATTAGCTTACTAATGACCCTATCCATTCAGTCACCTACTTACCTTCCACCAACTAACTTACTTGAGTTACTAGTTGAGTGACCCCCACTTTTAGCCAGTTACCCAGTTACCCAGTTACCCACCCCCACACCTCAAACACCTCACTTCCCAATCTTTTCCTCGTATTGCGTATCTCCTGGCAAAAGCAAATGGTGCATTTTCTTGTATCAAATAATATCAGACATCCGGGATCCGGCTAAAACAACCGTGCATGACGTCAGTACGGCGTAATTACGGTGATTAGGGAAAAGGGGAAAAAATGCCGAAAACGAGAAAAAACGGGAAAAAAACGGGAAAAATAAATTGAACAAAAAACCACAAACATATCCACGACGTATTGAATACGGATAACTACAACCCTCATACAGTACACCTCTCGTCACTCCACAATCCTCGTATACTCGTGTCTACCCTCCGTATAGATAAATATTAAATAAATAAAAGTAATTGTACACCACTTTGGTTTTCACTCCGGCTTCTGCGCATAACAGGCCATGAACTTGTATGCCGTATTAATCTTAGCGCCACTGCCTCTGTCGGCCATGAGCCGGCAGTAGTCCTTGCGCTCCTCGTTGTTGAGGTTGCCAAAGTGGATCATGAGCGTGGTGGAGAAGAACATGGTCAGCAGATCGGTCAGATCGCCTACTCGTCCTCCCCACGCTCGAGGAAGAGCAGTGTACGCTCTGTGGATATTATGGAATCCAGCAGCGTTCAAATGAGAGGCTACATGCTGAGACGGCTCAATGTGCATTCGTCGAGCACGCAGAGCGTTGGTCAGACGCGACCAGTACTTTTCCTCGAGCGGATTAGGGTTGATCTGGGCAAAGTCGCAGATGAGCGTCTCAATGTATCCTCCGGGTTTGAGCACCCGTTTGAGCTCTTTGAAAAGAGGCACCCACTGGTCGCTCTGGATCAGGTACCACAGACATTTGGCAGAAATAATGTCAAAGTAGTTGTCTGAAAACGGCAATTTATCGAGCGACTTTCCCGTCACCTGAATGTAATTAGCCGGTCCTCCTCCTCCACGAGACTGAGGCACTGTCCCCAGCTGCCATTCGTAGCCGTAGACCATGGCGTCCGGAAAATCGAACGCCAGCTGCCACGACCACTGTTCCTTGGTGATGCCCTGGAACTCGAGCACGTTTTTTGTGTCCGACGAGTTTTTCAGGGCCAGGGAACCAGGAGAGAACAGGAGAGCTCCGTGGAGAATAAATCTCAACGCCATCATGCCCCAAAGTTCGGCGATGTCCGATTGGTACCCCTCAAAGGCCGACTGCTGGTACTGGATCCACGCTTCTCGGCGTGTGGCTGCGTAGATGAGCGAGTCGGACTCCTTGGAGTTGTTGAGGAACTCGGTGAAGTAGTTGTAGTAGAGGTTTTCTGTTGATTTTTTCGTCACCGGTTTGTACGACTTGCGTTTGTTGTGGGCCGCGGATGTCGTTGTGATTGGCGTCGGTAGGGCCACGTTTTGGGCGTTTTGGACGGGCTTTTGCGAGTGTCTGGAGTGTGAGGATCGTTCAGAGTGGACTGATCGGTTGGAGTTTCCGCTTCGGGCAGTCGCCACAGAAGTGTTGGACGTCTGACGCGACAGGGAGAGTTTTGAGGACGAGTCGGACACCGTGGTCAGTCCGTCCCACATCATGTGTCCTCCCTCTGTGCGTCTGTGTGGTCCTTTGACGAAATAGGGAGCGTTTCCTGCCGAGCTGGGAGGCAAGGGGGGGCCATTGTTAGCCGTAGAACTGCCTGAAAGCACTGCTCCTGCGGAAGATGGCGGTTGCGATTGTGGAGTGATGTCGAGATTTGCTGGTGTAGCTGACATGGTGTTTGTGGGGTGGGAAATTTGTTGGTTTGTTTTTTGACTGCTAAAGGAGGAATTCCTCTGTGACGGTTTTGTCCTTATGCTGGCAGACGAGGACGAAGACACTCTCGATTTAGCACCTTTAATCACCGACTTGAAAGAAGAAGACTTGTGGACGGTGGACTGTGGACTGGGAGCTCCGTTTAGCGCATGCCCGTTTAGCCCGTTTAGGGCGTTGTGATGGCTCTGCAGAGTGGACACGCTCGAGTTTCCCATCTTGTTGGTCGGAATGAAGGCTATAAAGGCATTGTCGTCGTCGTCGGACGAGAGATCGGGCGACAGCGGCGAGCCAGAAACAAGATGGAGCTTGGATCGGGGGGTGGAGGGGTTTACAGAAGCGTTTGCAGAGGTGTCTGGACAGGCATTTGTACTGCCTACCGACCCTTCGCTTTTGTCTTCGTCTGCCAAACTTTGCTCCCTGCAACCTTGTCTGTTGCGGGGTTGTGGTGCAGGGGGGTTTGACATGGCGGAAGAGACGGAGGAGTTTTGGGGGGCGATTTTGTGCTCAAAGTCGTGGAGCGAGACGGACCCGGTGGTGCGGATGCCGAGGGAAGAGAAGGACGATGTGCGTTTGGACTCGAGGGAGCTGAGGGAGGTCGAGGAGCGGTTGGTGGCCGACGTTCCGCTCGTCACGGTATTGCTGCTGCTACTGCTTGGGTTTCGTGCAGGAGCCGTCAGGGTAGAGTTTGAGATACGACAGGAGGAGGTTGGGGGTGTGGTTGTGGTTGTAGAAACAGATGGGGTGGTTTTTGTGGTCCCTGGTTGGTCACTACCATCCCTCCTCTTTATAGACGCCTTTCGCAGCACGTCCAGGTCCTGTTTTTTAGTGACAAACGTGAATAGGTCCGCCGAATTACGGTTCATGGCTATGTTAGCAGGCAAAGAAAAGTGAAAATAACAAGAGAGGGGATGCAGTGCACAAGTTGAGGAAATGAGGTGATCGAAAAGAAAGAGGTTGGGGACTGAGGTGAAGCTTGGACATAAATGAAATGTCAAATCGGCCTGAAATCCAGTCTTGAATCTGTCTTGTCACACCTTCACCTCCGGCATTGCTTTTTCCACCTTTTTTTTCGCCTCCCTTTCGTAAAATCCAGATTATGTCTCAGCTCATTTGGCTAAGACGAAAAGCGAGGTCAAAGCAAGACATTGGACGGCAAGACATTAGACGGAGACAAGATAGAGAACAGACAACATAGGTGAACATAGGCGAATATTAGGCTCTGAAGTGAGCAGTAATGAAAGTGGTGAAATGAGAGCATCAAAAGAAGTCGAATAAAAGCCGTAAAGTCGTGACATCTTCAGGTGTAGCACTTGTAGTTCGTTGTGTCGCTTCTGTCTTCTGCTTTTCTTGCTGAGTAATCGAAAAGCTGGATATGTCGAAAGGTGAAGCTGTTTTTCTCAAAACTGCTCCCATAACTGCTCCTTCATCTGTCACTTGAATACCACCGTCATTGTGTCACAAACACCTCACGTCACCACTCAATCACTCCCCACACCCTCGTATCTCGTCTTCGTCTGTCATCTTAGTCTGACGTCCTTAGCTGTCAGTGCCTTGCCTTGTGCCTGCAGTAGTGCCTTGTGCCTCACGTATCGTACGGATAGCACTCATAGCTCAGCTCCACCGTTTGTACTCACTGTTCTTGTCGTCGCAGGCCGTGAAGAATCAATACGGAGGAAACACAGTTGCACACGTCACGTCCAATACCACCCTCCATGATCAACACCTCTTGATCGACACGACTAGCCCCTACGTGATAGACCAGAGTTTACGCGAGTTGGACAGAAAAATGGGAAAACGAGTAGTCAGGAGCTGTAGTCCTGCGCCCGATTCACCCCCCTATACTCTCCGATTTCCTTCTACCGTAGCTGTTCTCATTTTATTTCCCTCCGTTTCTCTCATCTATCATGCTTGTATTGTACCCCAACTTTCACGCACAACTAAATCTGGCCCTACAACACCACAACATATGTGCATAGGAGGGGGGGAAAAAAGCTGTCCAAAGACATATATCGCTTACTAATGCGTGTATCAGGTGATTTACCAATTTTCCTCATTTTTCCCCTTATTCTACTGCCTCAAAAACCACCTCCAATTCTTGAGATCTCGTAAGGCACTAAATTTTGACCCTGGCTTTTTTTTCAGGCAAGATTCACATGCTTTTACGGTTTCTGCTGCACAGGTTGCACCCAACTCAAACGTCTAATCAGACTTCTCAATCAATAAAGCAGGGTATTGAGACGTCAGATTGAGCTTGCCTTCAAGGTGATACGAGATAGGTCTGTTTGGGAGGTATGTCTGTATAAATTTCCCGCTTACTAATCACCACCGATAACCGATTTGCCACCAAAGATGTCCTCACAGCTCAGATGTGCATGGAAGCAACCCCATGTGGAACCGTTTTTCGCTTGGATTGTTTTACGAGACAATGTGCACGTGACGGGATTTGGGTGGTTTTTGACAAAATGAATTTAATCGAAATAAATTTGAAGAAAATGGCAGGTTTTGGGGACAGATTTGGGGCATTTCTGATAAATTTCCGAGTCGGTTTTAGTCACTCACTTATGAAATACGGAAGAATTGTCCTGGACTGCGTATGGACATATGTGTGAGTTTAAATGGGGAATGGAAATATTAGGAAAATGGAAATAATGAGAGTAAAAATAGACAAAAAATTACAGAATGGGTAAAAAATTCCAGAGAGTTGGTCTATATTGTTTTAGTCGCTCGGACTACGTATACGCACCTATTTTTTTATCTTCCTAACACCATCGGTTTCCGATGAGAAGGTTTTGCCGAGACTCTAATATTTGTTCGTCTGGCGAGGATAATTGGCTTGACTGCAGGGGTAAGGAGTGATTAGATCTCCTTGAAATGGGAGATAAGTGGTGAGAGATGCGGGTAAATACGGTGCTAGTAAAGTGCGTACGAGTACGAGAGATTTCATTCAGAGTGGCTTAGTGCTTTTATATGCTCTGTATGTCTCAGTAACGCAGCTGGAATACTTTAAGGTATTCAGTCAACAAAACGGTCAATTAATAGTTGACGGTGGGGAATAATTTGGTTGAAATTTGAGCAGGCTACTTGTGCAAAATATCAGCTAAAAACCCAGCTAACCTCAAAATTATCAGCTCTGGTTAACCTGACTAACCCTGTCGTATCTATTTTTTCGGAAAAAGAAATATACGCACGTTTGAGATCCTACAGTTGTCCGTACTCGTACAAGGACATGTTTTTAGACGGTAATTACAATGTCTCGGAAGACTCAAATAAGGTTTCACACATACAAGTAATCCTCACAACAAGTCGATATCACAACCTCAGCCATAAACCCTCCTCCGGCCTGCACTTCCCAGTTGGGCTCGCTTCCTGCGGGAGCTCCTTGTTAGGGCAAAATCGCCCCATTTCCGCCCGCAGCAACAATGGTGCACGCCACCCCACAAGGTTCGCCAGCGTCATGCATCTCTTTGTACCTTGTCTCCACTCACGGAGTGTGTGAGGTGGTAAGTGGACGTCAAGTCAACTGAGATGATGAAGATGATAGGGTGAAGATAGTGGAGATAATTGAAGTATTAAGGTGAAGAAATAAGGGGAAGAGATAGGGTGAATAGGAGGTGGTTTAGAGACACTTCATACTCTCAAAGAGACAACCACCATCATCCCTGCCTTTCGGTTTAATTAAATGCCAGGAAATGTTGAGGAGGGTGCAGCGGCCTTTGATGTCCCCCACGTCAAAATAGCCGATTCGGGTGTCCCACAGTGGCAAATTATGGTAGCTAATACGAAAACGAAGGTGGGTCTTCAGATTACGGATCCCAAACATGATCCACTCTTACAAGGTCCCGCTTGTATTGTGTCCTCAAGCTCAAGTGAGACATAGCTACTGCTACTAATTACATCAACTGACTGAGATGCACCAA
This sequence comes from Yarrowia sp. JCM 30695, assembly GCA_001602355.1. Lineage (NCBI taxonomy): Eukaryota > Fungi > Ascomycota > Dipodascomycetes > Dipodascales > Yarrowia > Yarrowia sp. JCM 30695. The sequence continues at coordinate 1,461,979 of BCLX01000005.1, forward strand.
TCAAATCGCTCCTCTTGTACTCCAACGGCCATTGTTCGGTCAGCTGTCGTGTGTGCAGTGTGCGTCTTGGCGGAGAGAGAAAGGAAGTCATTGGAATTGAAGTTACAGCACCAATTTGCTGACTTCCAAATACCGTACAAACACCAGCCTCTCAGTCATATCCCGTATCCGCACACCCTCAATCCTTGACAGCTTCATGCACCGTTCCATGCATAGATTGCTGAGTCAGAATATTTTGTTTTTTCTGACATTTTCAAAATAAACCAAATTAAGCGTTTGAAATTTCCCCAAACTTCAGTCCATTGTATGCACCCCCAGAGTACAGTACTGTAATATTACCGTCTTTCTAGGAATCGCCTTTTTAGCAACCGTCGGTTTTTTTTCTTTTCTTCGGCTCCTGCTCGCTCCTCTTAACTCCGCTGCTATTTATTATCCTCCTGCACCTTACCCTAACTAAACCGTATCCACAACGTCGAAATTGAGTTGTGAGCTATTTAGTGAAGCACAGTAGACTAGACAAGTACAATACTTGGGTGAAGAAAAAGAGACACCATAGAAGCGTTTAATACCGTAAATCAAAAGACATTCCCGTCTACTCTACTCATTAGTCAGCCACCTGTTTCTTTCTGATTGCCCCCAACATCGTCTGCACCGACATGCTGCATTGGAACTATATTCCCGTGCTCCAACATGACAAGATTTCGTGAACCATCTTGATCTTACAGAGAAGGGAAGAGAAAAGAACTGGTACACAGACACAAACAGGCGACAGGAGACACAAACAGGAGGCAAACAGACGATACGGACGACATACAACAGCACTAGTTGGAAACACAAACACAGAAAGACACAACTCACAACTTCAACAACACATCTAAACACCTCCAGACACACCAACAAGACACATCTTCAACACACACCTTTCACACCAGATGTCACCACCTCCTTCTCCACCACCCCCCAAGCCAAAGAAACCCGACGCGGTGCGCAAAACACGGTCGAAAACGGGCTGTTTGACGTGCCGAAGACGCAGAGTCAAGTGCGACGAAGCCAGACCAACGTGTCTGAACTGTATCAAGGCCGGCCGAAAATGCGACTACAACATGCGGCTGTCCTTCCGCTCGGGGCTGTCGTCCAAGCTGATGCAGCAGATTGGCAAGACGGAAGTAGGCGAGCAGGTGATGGACTTTTCGGACACCGATACCCTGCGTTTTGCACACTCCGAGGGAGGAGTGCCTACAACTTCACAACAGCCGCCGTTGTACGTGAATTTCCCGGTCAAGGAGGAATCTCGAGACTCCGGGTTCGAGCCCCAGCTGGACAGATTCAAACCGGTCAAAAAGGAGGACCTGGAGCACGAGTGGAGGGTAGACGGGGAGGTGAACGAAGTTCACGGTAGTGTTACTGAGTTGGGTGAAGAGCAGGGTATTAGTCTTGAGCCAGTTGTGGTAGAGGAGGGGCAGGGTATACAGGAAGACGTGAATTTCCAAGACCCGAATTTTCAACCAGAACCATTGCTTGAACCAACACAATTTCCCCCCGTATATGTCGAAGACTACAGTCAACCCAAGACTGTGGATGTACCTCCTTTGCAAAGAGATATATCCCACTACGTCCCTTCGGCTACGGAATCGCCGCTTTCCAACCCGATAGCCGTGTTTCTGCTCAGAGAATACGTGTACAAACACGGCCAGGGAATCTCCTGCTACGACAGATACAACGTTTCTCCTGCCTCCATCTTTGACAATGTGAACCACCATAGTCTTAGAGGAATGAGCAACTTTTGGACGTTTGACGTACCGCTAGCAGCTCTCACGTGCGATTTCCTTCTCCACGCGATTCTCGCCTGGTCAGCTCTCAACCACTCCATGTTCTCACCTGACGAAGACTCGCAGTACAAACTCCTCGGCATGGAACACTACCACACGTCCATCCAGCTGCTGTCGTCGGAACTGCGTATGGGCACGTACAAACACAACCCCATGCCTGCCGCTGCCACGTGTCTGATTCTGGCGTTTTTCGAAACGTACTGTGGCGATCTCGGAAACTGGTTCAGACACATGACTGGTGCCCACGAGATTATCAGGGAGACGTCTCTGTCGCAGATTTCAAACATTGGTCTGTCAGATTCGGTATTTGGACTTCAACAACTTGAGTTACTCTACTCTTATCTCAGAATGGACATTATGCATTCGATTGTTGGAGGAACGGGAACTTTTGCTCCCTGGCAGTTTTGGGCGTCTGTGCCCTCTCGGGTAGCTGCCAACCCGGCTGTTTACGCCAACGACGAGATTCTGAAACTTTTCTCGAGAATCTGCGCGTACATTGAGGAGGAAAATGTGCGAAAGCGAGGTGGGTCGACGGAAAATGTCGGAAAACGAGGAGGATCGACAGAAAATGCCAATCAGCGTTTCAGCGAAAGTCTGGGGAAATGGAAAGAGCTCAAGGAGATTGTGTCACAGTTAAGAACGACCTTTGCCGGACTTTTAGCTGCCCAACCACTTAGAGGACCTCCTTCTCTGTCTCCGTTTGGACCCAAGACAAACAGAGCCAGTACCCACCATGATCTCGTGGCTGCCTTTTTGGGCACTGCTGAGATCCTTCTGCATCGTATCGACCCCAATGTGCCTGTGATGGGCTTTGCAGCGATTCCGTTCACTGCCAAAGTCTGCGTGGAACCCATGCTGGAGGTGATCAGGAGTCTGCCAGTGTCGCCCAAGTCGTTTATGGTGTCTGACATTTACACGACCGACCAGACAGGCGTGAGTCTGAGCCACGGCGAAAAGCTGCAGATTCTGTGTTCGTTCACTGTTCCCTTTTTTCTCGCAGCTGTTCAGGTGATGGAGCCGCCTCAGCAGGAGTTTGTGGCAGGCTGGTACGAGGAAATGTACCAGAGCACGGGTTTCAAGACGGCGCTGATCATCAAAAACTCGCTGTTACGGGGCTGGTCGGATGCTAGGAAACGCATGGCAGCTAGTTCAGCCTCGGCTTCTCCTGCTTCGGTATCTGAGTCGCCTGAAAGCGTGGTTTCGCCGGAATCGTCGACTTCTTCGGTTACCGACGGAAAGCCTAGGATTAGGATGGACAACGGTACATTAGTCGGTTATGACGGCAAACCTGTCGACTCTGTGAACGATCCGGCTAACAGAGTGAGGTTTGCGCATGGAGTGCTGGGAGATACAACGGAGATGATGCAGAAGCTGAAACTGAGCGAGAGTGAAAGTGACGGCCAGAGTCCTGCCAGTGACCAGGCTCTGATTTAAGGGGGGGATTTGTATATAACACTGGAATATAGACTAACAGTATAGTAATTTATTGAACAAGGAATAGTAGGTGAGGCGACTGTGTTTGGTACATCTAACAGAGAATTAGAAGGATGTCAGGAAAGAACATTTAAGAGCACAAAGAGATACTCAAGTACAACATCTCAAGGTATTAGGAGGGCTATATCTTGGTCAATAACTTGAGATGACCAAATATGATCCCAACAGGTAGCATGAACAATTCATCCAATGATCTTATGACAAGAGACGCTCATTGACGTGTTGGTTTTACTTTGGATAGATATTATGGGATTTCAGGAGCTCCAGTGATGAACTGAGAATACTGGATCTGAAGCCAGAATTAGATCAATCGATACTTATGAGCGGTAGCTGTAGGTAGGGACGTGGAGAAGGGGTATCAGGGGGAAGTCTTGAAATCAAGTTTCCCAACTAGGTAGACAAGCAGACTTGAAGTGATAGTGTGACCTGAAGTCTTCAATAGATTTGTACAATCACTTGATAGCCGAGAGTGGTAATTAACCGCTTCCATCTACACAAGCCGTTACAATTCAGATATGCACTGTGATACGAGAGTACGGTACTCCTGGCAGGGTACTGGGACATATCAGAAAGTATTCTATCAAGAAATCTTCAAGACCAGATTATGCTCACTAATTCACCTCGATGATTACTGTATGTCGATAGTACACCTGAACGAGAAGAATAACATACACCTTGAAACCCGAGCTTCTCTGAAAGGACAGCTAAAGTACTACAAGAAGCTCAACTGAAGTGTTGAAAGAGTCATCACTCATTCATTTGAATGCCTGAGTGTTCTGCCCTACACCAACAGTAGACAAGCTTGTATCACCAGTAATTAGCGTGTTAGTAGAGTAGCTGCTATACTTTGATTTACTTACAAAACTTCTGCACACTTAGAATTATAGTTGTTGAGAGTTTGGGTGTTAGTAAAATGGTTGGGAGGTAGTTAGGAGAATAAGTAATATCAAGAATGTCAACAACTCCGTCGGTTTTGATGTTTGAGAGCTGAAAGTTTGACAGTATGCTGAGGATAAACCCTTTTCGCTTCCGTCAAAATTTCAGCCCAGTCAGAGCATTATTAGCTACTTTTTGGAGGGGCTAAAAGTGCACCCCCAGCCGTGCGGCTCTGAAATTAGTAAGCTGGACAGGGTATGTGTATTAGTAATCATATAGGGTAAGGGTCAAATACACCTACAAGGTCTGGACTAGTACTGAAAAAACTGGAGTCGAAAGCTCTACTTGTATGGATAGATATTTATATTTAACGGATGTTCCAATTTGTTCAAAAAGAAAGCTCTCAGAAACTTTTACGAGAAACCTCAACTTCCCAACCCTGACTAACCCTGACTAACCCAGCCAAGGTAGGAGACGGAACATGGTAAAAAGAAGACACAAACGGAATAAAAACAATACAATCCGCTTGGCGAATTGTCAATTGCAGCACCCAGGATTCTCGTATGGTCTCCCACTACAATACTAACTGGGCTCTCTGGTGCTTGACTGTGGCTGATCGGACGGGAAGCCGTATTTTCACCAGGATATGGCCGCAACTGGGAATTTGGGAGGTTGGATGTAGAAGGGGGGTCGAAGATGTCACGTGGCCGGGGTTTGGTTATGTTTTTCTGGACAGAAGTTGTCGGTATTACTGTACGTTGACTTATCTTCGATTATTATGTGAATTATGCTTATTATTTTGAGAAAAAGGGAAAAAAGGGAAAAAAACGATAGAACGTAGAGTCTGGATAAATATGTCACGTGACTGCATAGTAAAAGAATGTGTTTGGTTGTTAGTACCTTGTGATTTCTTGTTTTTCATTCACATGTTTTACCAGTCAATTTGATGGGTCTGTTCAAACAATGACAAGTGTGTAAATGTGTGTGTTTCATATGAGTTTCATGTGGACAATTTGTGACTTGTGTGGACTATTTGTTTGTTTCGTGTGGGTAATTGAAAGCCATTTTCTTGTTTCGTGTGGATTTTTCATCTATCTTGACACACCCTCAACCTCATTGTGCCTCACGAAATAATAAGACGAGTAGAACTGTACTCGTACGAACTGTACTCGTGCGAACTGTACTCGTACAATTGTGCACAGATGCCATGAGGCAATATAAGAAGCGGTATATATGCATTTGAGTAGTCGCTGTAGTTCTTCAAACGCCATGGATAAAATGTTTGAACTGGCGCCGAAACCGCAGAAAAAATGCCACATCTGCCATCTCCACTACTCGCTCGCCAGCTACGACAAACACGTGAAAAAGTGCGAGGAAATGTACAACATCCGGTGGAAAGATAAGGAGAAGCAAAGTGGAATAGATGAAGTTAAGTTGAACAACTAAGAGGTTAGAAAAAAAGGCTTGAAAGGGAGGCTAGGAGCTATAGAAATCACTACTTCTTGACATCTGGGCTGACTAATACTCTATACATATTTATAATCAATATATTCGTGTGACTATAATAGTTGTCAGCCCCAATATGGCCTGATGGTCATCTTACTGCACATGCTGTAGAGACTGTAAGATGGTGACCCTGCGTCATGCGTAGTTCAACGATGTATAAATAGAACCGAATGTTGGGGTTGTGATATGAGGGTTAGTGACTAGAAGAACAGGCAATAACTGTATCGTTTTTTCAGGACAATTGGTCATTGGCATTGGATCATATGGTTTGGTGCTTTGAGAGACCTTAAGTAAGGAGTCTGTGGAAGAGATGACAATATTTGTCTATTGAGCTTGAGTTTGGTCAAATTGGTGGTCAATTGTCTAGTTCAAGCTGCCAATGATGTGAATCAGAGGTCAACCGTATGTCTACAACTGATGTCATACTATGAACTACCAGTACTTTGGTTCTATTACTAGACACCCTGATTGAGCTTCTAGATGAATGACATCACGCATACAAGAAGCAGTCACTTGAGAAGGCTTCAAAGTGCCCAAGAAGTTAGCTTCCATTGCCCTAGTGCTCTTACTGTTCCTTGTAGCCATAAGTTGAGATCAACTCAAAGCTACCGGTACTGTACTGCCTCAGGTATGAGCTTTCCCTCTCGGTATAGTATCAAGTCTTCTGTAGAGTAGCTACTTGGAGACATTAGTTAGAGCCTCCTTAAATCCAATGTGTCACTTCAACGCCCCATCAGACAGTTGAACCACGAGTTACCCTATAACTACCACACCCTTCCTATATCGCCTTACTCAGCACCCTCCTGTAGATCATAACCTCCAAGAGTCTAGACACCTTCTTTGGACGTTTCCAAACAGTCCCAATTACCCCCAGATATTCCCCTAATTGTCATCCAAAGACCACTTCTCTAGTTAGTCACATCTCAAGACCCAATATGGAGTCATGTTAGCAGATGTGAGTACTGTCTATAGAACCAGGTGTAGACATGCTACAGAAACGAGAAATACACCATTCAAATCCCCCCATTCTTCTCACTCCCCCAGTACCACTTTCGTCATTATAGCGTGTCTACATCATCTCAATGACTAATACTCTTACCCAGACCAGATCTCCAGAACAAGAGCTCTCAAAACACTTGAAGTCTTTACAAACTCACCTCAACCTCCCAGATGACTCATTTGCACTCACAGCATCAAAAGATCGTTTCTCCACAAGTACATACATACTGGTCACACGACCTTTCTCACTTCTCATTTCCAACAAGTCACCCTTAACAAAGTCCCAACTACAATTACTCACAACTACTCATTAACTCCACCTCCAACACTGCCACACCTCACCCACTCACAATTGCACATGCTCACCCACCTCATCTTTCCTCCACCTCAACTCATTTACATTCCGATCTACAGTTTCTAAATCACACCCAAATCTTGTTACTTGTACCCCGGGGTTTCCGTCAACCTCGGCATTTCAAAATTGACTTTGGAGATGCACACTAACACATGATTTTAACTCGCTGATAACGTAATCGCGATGAGCCGCCTTACTTCACGATAACGGCCTACCCAGTTACTCTCTGTCATTCTTCATACATTCATAATTATTTTAATTAACTCCTCCCACGGCGTTTCCTAGGAACGGCTTATAACGAAAGTTGAGTCATCTTCCAGAGTTCCAGAGTGCCCACTTAAGCCGCAGCGGGGACAGGCAGAATCTCCTGCTGGATGGTGATGATCTCGGGGTGCTCGGCGGCCATCTCAATGTCCTTCTGGTACGTGATGAGCTTGTCTCGCATCTCCTTGATGGTTCGGGGAGGAGAGTCCGAGTGGTAGACGGAGGTTCCGGCGACAATGACGTTGGCGCCAGCAGCTCCAGCATCGTCGACAGTCTGGGGGCCGAGACCGCCGTCAACCTCAATGTTGAGGTTGGGGTACCGCTCCCGCAGAGCAGCGACCTTGGGCATCATGTCCTGCTGGAACTTCTGGCCGCCAAAGCCGGGCTCCACGGTCATGACCAGCACCAGATCGAGCTGGTCCACCAGGGGGTAGACAACCTCGACGGAGGTGGCGGGCTTGATGGCAATGCCGGCCTTCATGCCCTTGGCCTTGATGGCCTTGATGACCTCCTCGTGGTCGTAGCACGCCTCGTAGTGGAACGTGTACTGGTCGGCGCCGGCGTCGGCCATGGGCTCGACCCATCGCAGGGGGTCGGTCACCATCATGTGGCAGTCGAAGAAGGCCTCGCCCTTGAGCAGCTCGGCCCGCAGACACTTGACCACCGTGGGGCCAAACGAAATGTTGGGCACAAAGTGGCCGTCCATGATATCCACGTGAAGCCAGTCGGCGCCGTAGTCGACCATCATTCGCGATTGTGCGCCGAGCTTGGCAAAGTCTGAGGAGAGAATAGAGGGGGCGATGATTGGCTGGACCATTGTGAAAACGATTTTGTGTGTGTGAAGTTGTGTGTGTGATGTGTAAGTCGCGACTTGTGGCAAAAACCAAACTGTTGTGTTGAGTTGGGGAAGTTTTTTGTGTTTGTGTATCGGTTAGCGGCGTTTGACGTTGACGTTACACAGATGCAATTTTTTAGTGTGGTGTGTGGAGGAGGAAGAAGAAGGAGGAAGGAAGAGAAGACACGTTTTTTTTTTTTTTTGTAGGCTCTATTTGTGTCTCTGACGATGTCTACTCGGTTGTTCACCTGACCTTGTCTATATAAAGGTGCCTGGACCCCAGCCATGACTAATTTATGTGTCCATGCATGAGGGGTGCGACTATCGGCATCGCAAAAGGGTAAGACAAGCACGCCTGTGAAGTTAGGTTTCCCTATTGGGGCTCTTCCGACATGTGTCGCAACCCTGAGCCTTTCTTTTCGGCGGGAAATATGGGGTAAACGCCCCAGCTGAAAAGCTGAGAAAAAATGGCCGATTTTGAAGCCCATCATGTCACATGCAGGGGGGCCAAGAATGGGAGCAATCGTGTGGCGAATGAGAAGCGCGGAATTCGAAAGACGTTTTTTGTACACCCCAGACAAAGCCCCAAGGCTCATACCACCCCCAGCTCCTTGCTCTCGATCGCCAGCAACATAATCCATATAAGCACAGCGTTTCGTCCCTTCTTCCTCCCACACGAGGTCTGCAAAGCCGATATCGCGCTTCATGCAGAGGGGCAGGGCAACTGAGACATGGAGAAGAACGCTCTATGAGGACGGGGTTATCGTGAGATAAGCCGAGGTGAAGGGGTGTCTACAGACAAGAAGTATTTACCACATCTATCTACCACCCCCTTCACCTATCATTCATAAACATAAAGGTGTAGCTTAAATTGCTCACTGAAAATTAGTGCGAAACCCCCACTGACCCCCACGGAATTGTACTGTAATTACGGATGACAGAAACAGAAACGAGAAGAAACTCGAACAGAAACTCGAAGAACTTGTCTGAAATTCAACACATCCACTAACGTCACGTGGTGAGGTAATGTACACGATAACCACTGACGATCATTTTTTTATTCCAAAGATACACCTCTCTTCACGATAAGTATGTTCCAGAACATGATACCTCATCTTTCGATCTATAGCAAGCAAGTTCATGTAAGAAGGAGGACCTACCTACATTCCTACCAAGGTCACATGACCTGTATCATTCCACAAATACGTCCTTCTACCCTATCCCCCTCACCAAAGTCATTGCTTTTTGCTTTCATTTTCGTGGGTTTTCGTATCGCTCAGTTATCGCCGTTGCGCGCAATTCTAGACCCCACGTGACCCCTAACCCACAACCCCAATGCAGCTCCCAAACCCTAAACCCATGGCAGAATGCAGCAAGCTGCCCTAAACTTTTGCCTTTTTCGCCCGTTCCGAGCCTAAAATTAAGGTGTGTCACGTGACCTAGGGTTCGCCTAGCAGACCCAACTTTTTCTGAAAAGTCAAAAATCGCTCCCGGTGGCCAAGCTGGTTTAAGGCGCGAGACTGTAATGGTACAATTGTAATCTTGAGATCGGGCGTTCGACTCGCCCCCGGGAGATTTTTTTGCAGAACAAATAAAGGCGAGATTCTTTTTGTGCTCTAATAATTTTGGTTCTGTGTTGCCAGGTTTAGACCGTTGTTTTATTTTGAGACAAGGGGAAGACTAAAGTGTGGCTAATTATTTGGTCTGCGATTTCGATGATTGAATATGGTGTTGGTGATTGTTTGAGGAAGGTCCAAGGTGTTGCTGTCAACAGTTTGATGGTCTTTAGAAGCAAGGTTGTTGCGGAGTGGTGTGGGAGGTACTTCTTTTCAAGAATGTACAGTAGTGTCCGTTCTCTGTTTTGAAGACTTCTGGAAGTACAGAACGAGAAAGGGCGCTTTGTAGTGGTATTGTGAAGCTCTGTGTTACTACAGGAGTATCTGTATTGGTACAGTCTTTGGTAGTTTATGCCATAAAGTAGCCAGGTAGTTTATGCCATAAAGTAGCCAGGTAGTTTATGCCATAAAGTAGCCAGGTAG
>BCLX01000005.1:1472520-1608814 GCA_001602355.1 Yarrowia sp. JCM 30695
ATAAAGTAGCCAGGTAGTTTATGCCATAAAGTAGCCAGGTAGTTTATGCCATAAAGTAGCCAGGTAGTTTATGCCATAAAGTAGCCAGGTAGTATGCCTACGGCATACTGGCTAGTTTTCTTCCAATCAATCAATCTATCATCTTGCATTTTGTCTTGTTTGACTATGATGCTTCTGCTCAAATTTCAAGATCATAGACTCTACGACAATAATAACGCCATATTGTTTTCTGAAATCGGTGACTTGATGTGCATTCAGACCCCATCGATAATACTTTCTGGTTGTTTGAGGGGCTATTCTATGTGCTCATGGTGTACCATCTCAGTGAGGAACTTCTAAGCACCTTTCAATACTACTGGTAGGATATTGTCACAGTAGGGTCTTCATAGATCTTCTGCTGTTGATGACTCAGCTCTATTGGTACTGTGATGAGAATGTGGCTATACTATCTTCATAAATACAGCTCACAGTCCCTGGTAAAGTAGACCAGTCTCTCAAAGGGAATGGACTCCAGTGATACTAAGAAAGTTGGGAAGACTGTTGAATGGTGCTGGTCTATTGGTACAAGCAATACAACCAGTCAGACACCTGATACCCTCAATGTTCAATTAGTTAGAATGGGTGCCTCTTAACACAGCTTGCATTGTAGGGTCACTTGTTGGACTGAAGTCTTTAATCTATCTCACTGTTTCACACTTACTTGAGATCCTACTGGGTCTTTCAGTGCCACAAGATAGCTCAGTTTTTGTTTGAACACTCTCTTTACCGGGTCGATATCTGAAGTCCACTGAGATATACTGTTCTTTATCTCAATACAATTGAGAGCTACTCAGAACTTACAAGTGAATTCATCCCATAGAAGTATTTCATGTGGAAGAAAAATAACAGAGATTTTATTCGTGCTGTAGCTCTTTGGTTTCAGACTATTGTATGGGCTACTTGTAGCTCTTGTCTCTATTCACCTTAGTGGACTTGTCTATTACAGCCACAGTCCGTGTTACAGAATGTGCCTCATTTGAACAGTGTAGTTTGCAGTAATATCCACAGAACGTCAGTCTTCAAGGACCTCATTTGTCGTCTTCATTCTTTGTTACATTGCACTAAAACCTCCCATGCTAACGATCTTCAGCCGTCTACTGGTAGCTAATCAACATTAGTCAAGTAGAAGCTAACTAATAAGCTAACTAACAAGTCAACTAACACCAAGCTAATTTAGGTCACCAAACGTGCTGAAAGAAGCGATCAACAGGGAAATCATAAAACTGTACAAAAACTATTTGCATCATTATCCTTACGGTGCTTACTGTATTTCGTACACTCTCACTACCACCCCCACCTACCCCTAAATCTCCCTCAATTAGCCTGTTTCAAATAAACTCACAACACATCACCAGAAGCATGCCATATACAACTCCAGACACCATCACCAAAACCACAGTACAGTGACACAATTGATCACACTAACGACACAAACACGACTAACGATAAAACACACACACTTCTTCCACACACACACAAAGACACCTCTTTCTCACCCCCCTACGATGTCCCTCCGACCAGATGAAGTAGACGTGCGAGTTCTGGAGGAAAACCTGCTCAAAACGAACGCCCTCGTCGACAGCATGGTCGCCAGCTGCCAGAAGATCTCCAACTCGTCGTACAAGGCCGAAATCACGATTGAGCCGATTTCGGGCATGCAGCGAAGAATGCAGGTCTACGAAACCAACCTCAACAACTGTCTCAAGGTGGTGGACGGAATTCGAGACTACGCCAAGGTGACTGCTCGAGAGGAGAAGATCATCCGCCAGGGTCCCGAGGCCGTGGGTCTGCCTGCTTACGTGGCAGCCATTCAGTCTGTGATTCGCGTGAACGACGAGATTGAACAGCGCCAACTGCACAGTATTCCCAAAGTCAAGGAAAAGGCCGTCGATCTCGCTCGAATGGGCACGTCAGGACTCAAGGAGAACCTGGCGACCATTCTCAAAGAGGAATCGACCCCGATTGACCCGGTTCCCATCTTGTCTTCAGGCAAACCCTTCCCCTTGATGAGTCCCAAGAATGCAGACAAACTGAACGAACTGATGGGAATCGTGGCCCGGTTTTCGGCCAGACAGGATAACACGTACGTGGACTCGCGAAGCCGGTACCTGGCCATGTCGTTGTCGCCTGTAGCCTCAAAAGTGAAACCTGCAGTTCGAACCGGAAAAGCTCCCTATGACAAACAGTCCAACGGTATCCACATCTACGCAGAAGCCCTGTTGAAGATGCTGCAGGCCGAACACGACAATCTGCGGTGCGCGTTCCCCAAGGACGAGACGCGTGTAAAGCAGTACTTCACGCAACTCGCACAAACGCCGCTGCAGACGTACCAGGCTGCCGGTGAAGAAATCGCGAATCACGTGCAACGCAACATCTCCACGGACGCGCTGCTCATTTTCGAGCTGATCGAGGGCACAGTGGCGCTCAAACGAGGTCTCGAACCGCTGACTAATACCGCTGCTCCGCTGGACAGACTCATTCAGAACTCGTACAATGTCTCGCAGGGCGTGTTTGGCGAGATTCTCAAGATCTGCGAGGCCCGGGTGCAGCAGGTGACGTCGCTGCCGTCCGACAACGGAGTCTGTGACGCCACGGTCGAGGTCATGAGCCGAATCCGACGGTTTGCAGAGTACAAGGACTCGGCTGTTTTGGCGATCGGAGGCATGAAGTACCAGCAGTGGATTCCGCAACCGCGTCCGGCCTGGATGTCCACGTTTTCGTCAGCTCCAGCAGGATACACAACGTCCAAACCGCCGGAGCTGCTGTCGGCTGTTTTCTCCGACTCGATTGACGCTTTCTACGTGACACTCGAAATCAAGGCAAAACAGCTCAACCCGAAAAAGCCGTCGCAGGTGGGCTTCTTCCTGCTGACCAATCTGACCCTGATTGAGCGGTTTGTCACGAAATCGGAGGTGTACAAGGTCCTGGGAGGTCAGGGACGAGAGAGACTGGAAAAGCTGCGGAAACGAGGTCTCAACTTGTTCCTGGAGGGCTGGAAGGCTACGGCGTCGCTGCTCATGGACACGACAGTGGTCAATTCCAAGGGCTCGTTGTCGTCCAAGGATAGAGAGCTGGTCAAGGACAAGTTCAAGACGTTCAACGCGGACTTTGAGGAGCTCGTCAAAAACCACAAGACGTATACGATCACGGATCCCGCCCTCAAACAGCTGCTGGCCAAGGAGGTGGCGTTCATTTGTCCGCTGTACCATCGGTACTACGATAAACATATCGGCGGAGACTTTTCCAAGAACGTGGACAAGTACATCAAGTACGACAAGGCGCAGTTTGACCGGGTGCTGCAGGAGTTGGGCGATTAAGGAGGAGGAGATGGATCTTGGTCTGAGACTTGGACTGACTCAGTCTGTGAACTACTGCTATGGACAGGGCTCTGGCTAGAAGCCCTGATGTACAAGTACCAGATCAACCGAACTTGTACTTGTATCAGTTTGACGGCACATTTTGTCGTGTTCTTGACGAAGGCACGGTTCTCTCCATCTGGGATCCGATGCCCAACGTGTACAGTGTACTCGTATGTACTTACTAATGACGATTATTACAATATCTTCGTAAGCAATTCAAAACTACAATACCGGTATCTACACTGTATCATTCGAATACAGCAGTAACGCATGGTGGTCTCAAAACCTCTGTGTGCCTAAGTATCTACACTCTAGTAAATAACTGTTTCGAGACGAAGACACCCACCGGTAGCTACCGGTACTTGTATTTGTGTTCAGCTTGTCTGCGTACAATCCTTGGATAGTCCTTTGACCTGTGGCACAATCACTTCAGGGATTACTGTGGAGTCAGGCATAAGCAATATGATACAAGCTGAAGCATTGTAAGCAGTTGGATCGCAGTATGGTGAGAAGTAGGCCTAGGTATGATCAGGAGCAGCTGTAGGGACGTAGCTATGTCACTGTATTCGTCTCAGTTAATGACGAGGATGATGGAGGAGGACAAGAAGGAAGGCAGGATGATGGATAGCAACAGGGAGAAGAGGGAGAAGCTGAGACTGAGGAAGAATACAAGCAGGAGGAGAAGTACGGTGACAAAAACTAGGAAGACAATGAGGAGCAAGATGATGACTCGGACAGCGAGTCTGTGAACGTCCAGGACGAAGCCGTGAAGCTGGGCCTTCATCTCGAGGAGGGAGCAGCCTGAAGACATGAACCTCGTCAGTATGGATGGAGACCAAGAGGAAGGCTCAAGCGACGTGTTTGAGGACGGTTTTCAGAGGATTTGAGCTCAATTGTGCTTAGTCAGCAACTTTTTGAGCGCGGGTATCTGCCGCCGGACAATAGCATCTCCAGCCACAGGTTCCATGTTGCCACTTTCCTGCCTTTGCCGCCACACTGTCTTTACTCATCTTGCCGCCTTTGCCGCCACTTACGTTCACCCCCTTTGGCACCTCTTCCTACACCATCAAACCCGGCTCTGGCGACCGTACGGAGACCATCGGCTGGGGTTGTGCTCGGTTGAGAGTGACGCGGAGGTGAAAGCAAGTGGCAGTACATAGACGGGCTGGTTGAACGAGAACTCGGTTCACAGGCTGCATGTTTGTCTGTGTTAGTAATGTGACATGAAGGGTGTTGTGTAAAGAGAGTGACAGTCTGGATGGCGCTTTGATACTTGAGCAGAGGCAACTTGGAGTGTGTCTAGGGTGATTGAAGAGTAATTACTGAAGCCCCAAACCCACCACGTACCACATGACTGTGTTAGTAGTTTTCAAGAAGGGGAATTGTGTTTGTGTAACTTGGGGTATCACTCACTGAGTCATAGAATGAAGAGAAGACAGGAGGTGGTTCTGTGTAGTAGCGAAAGAGGGATCCCCTATCGTCTGCGTTTGTGTCTGTCAAGTAGGTATCTGAGAAGCATCGTGAGGTATCGTGGTGTTTAGTGTGGTGGAGAAGAAGTCAAGACGGGATTTTAGAGTGGACAAAAATGTGGACCTCACAACAACACTAAAATGACGATGAGTCGGGGTTGAAAGAAGTAGCCAAGTAAGGAACCAAAGGGGGTTAATACAAGAGACAGTTTGTCGTCCTAGTGTTGGTTACAGCTTCAGATCTGTTTTTTCAGCTACTTCACCTTATTTCGACGAAAAGTACCAACTTCTGTAATATCTACGCAATACCAACGTAAGCGGTACCATTGAAATCGTCTCATTTCTGTGATCATTTTGGTATTTGTCTCTAGTGCATTGGATTATTGTGAAATATTGTAGAGTAGTTTAGAGTATGTTGTTCGATAACTTGATACCAATAGGATCACAAAAGTCATTAGAATCATCACGTGCCTTAAACAAGACTTGGAAGTGAATATCATCAAGAGCAATGAAGATCCTGTTTGTAAAATGTAGCACTTGATCACATAATCTGGCTCTAGAGAGTACTACCCATCAGAGACCATATGTCGAATCCTGTAGCTTAGCCGAAACAATAAAAACTACATCGTTATAATTCTGAGAGCTCTCTGATTACAACAGTCCAATTTTTATCTCTATATCCCGTCTCTGAGAAAAGTTGTGTGGTTATCTCTACAAAATATGTGTGGGTGAGATTCAGTGACTGGAAGAATCCAATCAAATAACTTGAACACGAGTTGACTAGCAACAGTCTCGCACCGGACAAATCGGTCTGTTTACTCAGCCACATAATATACCTCGATGTAATAGTCACTTGTCTTATCGTAGTAAACAGCAACACTAGCTGTTCCGAGCAACTTATGACATTGCTGCGATCAGGAATGTAGCAGTTACACGGACATGGGACGTGACTCCTTCTTCGAGGCTTAAGTGTTTACGCGTCTTTTTTTTTTTTCCATTAAGCCTTTTCAGGGTCTTCTCAAAGTCTTTCTCAAAGTCTCTCTTTAAGGTCCTTGCTCGCATGGTTGAAGTTACAACTACTTGCTACAAGTACTTGGTGAGTCAAGGGGTTTAAGAAGATGGTCGATGAAAGGAAGGACCGCTTTGTTCACGTGGCGGGTGAGATGAGACATTTGAGTCTGTGATGACTAAGCGAAAGCGCAAGTATGGAAAGGATGGAAAGGGTATACGCCTTTCATATAGAGAATGTATCAAAAGTGACAATTAGGAAAATTTTGAGAAATTTGCGCAAACGGATTACTTGTACAAATGGCCCAGGAGAGCGTTCTCTTCTCTTTGTGGCTTTCTACAAGTAATTCGTATCATCTTCCTTCTTTCAACTGCTCTGTTGCTTACATAAGCAGACCACCTTATTTTGCTTCTGTCACATATATTCAAGATAATGGAAATCTGACGCTACCCCCGTAATCTCCCAAAGGAGAGCTCTCGAATGATACCATATAAGACCACTTTTGGGTCAAATTCACCATTTTGCCAATATTCTCCTAATTACCTAAATCGTATTATCAGCTAAATAATCACGATATTCACTAACCACCATTGCAATATCAGCCACCCTCCCCATTCTCTGGGACCCACTATCACACCACTTTTACGTCATTCACTAGCCTCTTGATCCAGTCTAAACTCCGACGCTAAGGGAAAGTCCGACATCGGTATGCAGACTGGAGATGTAGCTGCAGGGCCAAATAGGCGTTTCGGGGATTGACCAGCCTCATGATCACACCATTGTTGAGATGTTATTGTTCTCGGCACTTGTACTTTTGTCATGTAATGTATTTCCAGAAGTTCGGCAAAAGCTGCCTGTTCTTAATGCTTCCTTGGCTGTACCTTCCTCTTTGGGTTTCACCTCATCGGTCGCTCGGTTAGACCTGCCCCGTCGGACTCCGATATTGAACCTTAGGAGCCACCGTATGCAGTCCATCGCAGGTGAAAATGTGGCTGTGAATGCACTAGAGATGCCGTGGGGTGATTATAGGAAGGAGGAGGGGTGGATCTGGTGTGATAGCTAGTGTGTTGTGGTTGTATCTATAGTGTGGCTTCGTCTATAGTCACTGTAGTGCCTCTAATTTGTTTCAGATAAGGTGATCTTAAAGTGAGACATTAGTAAGCGGAAGAGTGGTACAATGATACCTCTTCTACATCGGCTACCTCGGTAACCTGCTTTTCTTCTATTTGCTCAACTGCACCCCACATTTCTTTTTGTGGACCCTGACAAGGACACTACATTTTACTCTAGCCGTGATATTTACATGACAAATGCAGTCGGAGA
The DNA here is from genome assembly GCA_001602355.1 of Yarrowia sp. JCM 30695. Classification (NCBI taxonomy): domain Eukaryota; kingdom Fungi; phylum Ascomycota; class Dipodascomycetes; order Dipodascales; genus Yarrowia; species Yarrowia sp. JCM 30695. Next base: position 1,479,720 of record BCLX01000005.1, read on the forward strand.
TGTCGGACCACTAGTGGGTCCTAGGCTGCGTGTTATTGGCCTATGAGCGTTTCCAAATCGCTTCTCTTCAACGATGAATGTCTTGGCAGCTAGGCAGTTGTCTCGGCATGGAAGTCTGAGATCGAGTAAAAAAACCAGTCTTCTGACAAAAGCAAATACCTACAGTAGTTCGTCTCGATAATGACGATGAAAATGGAATGAAGCCTGAGTGTCTGATTTAGTGCATGAGGCGGTGGAGGACTAGAAGGAGGCAGTACTAGGAGTCGTATGGAATGTCTCCTGATCAGTGTACTAACGGAATAGTACTACAGTACGGTAGTCACTACAAGCGCTTATGGCACGGCTAACCCCTTATTCTCTTATTCCCTACACGCCTATTGTATCTAGAACCACGGTATCTCGTGTCTCATCACCATAACCCCATGTCTCAGAATAAACGGGAAATGCAAGATTCCTTTTTGTGGATATGGAGCATCTAATGAGGATTGGTGATTGCTTTTTGTAAAAAGTACAAAACAGTACTGGTAAAACTATTGTCATTACCGGTGCTGTACGGCACTAACCATTGTTTGTAGACCCACTAGGGCTGTCAGAAGTACAACACATACATGTCCATTGTTCAACGACCATCTTTCACACCACTCTCAAGTGGTTCGATGAGTTTACCGTTTTGGGCAAGCCGGTTACCGGACTGGAGATGGTTAGAGTGTGAGCTAGTTAGCAAGGCGTGAGAGATACGAACAGTTAGTGCCTTAGGAGAGGTAGCAAGACTGATGGACTTCAGTCAGTGTTTGAGACCCTTCCCATAGAGACATTTTCAAATAATTCTTGGTTTTCAATTTCTTAGTTTCCATTTTCGTTTTTTTTTCCACCCTTTTTTCCCCCCCTTCCATTCCGATCTCTGGTGGTTGCTCAGTACCAAGCAAAGCAAGGTCGGCTTTTAACGTTGATGCAGGTACCAAGGTTGACGCACTCGCACAAGTCCCAATAGTCCCAAAGCCCTACCAGACGTGCGTGGAGCGCATGAGCGGTGAATCGCCTGATATTACACCAAAACGACAAAGACGAGGAAGTTGTGGCACAAAGAGACAAAGAGTATGGAGTCAGTGTGGCGTTGTGGCTGGTGCAATTTGTGGTGGTGGTGGTTATTGTGGGTGCACAGATATGTCCTATTTTTTTTTCATTTCCCGATCAAAATTTCTCAGTTGCTCTTGGCATGGGTTGTAGGTCGGATTATAGAGCTCCTCTGGCTTGTAAGTACCACGTCCCCTTCAGGCCAAAAAAGACCGTTCTCAAAAACCGTCTTTTCTCAAACTCTGGTAGAACTCTGCAAACCGTCTTTTTCCCAGCTCCATGGCTTTTCTTTTCAAAGCCTAATTTCTTGCTCAAGAAAGCAAAGCAGTTCCGTTTAGATGGACTTCCGAAACGCAAAAAAACGCAAAAAAACGCAGCTCAAGTACAATAGTAGTGGTGTGATAACTTCGTTGGAATAGATCACGTGTTCCTGTTGGCACTTGGACGCATTTTGAACACAATTAGTCCCGATTTCAACTAGTTTAGCCACTAACCCTTCCAGCCTCGGATGTCAAAAAACAAAAAACCAGCCTTTGCAACTCAAACTGGGGCATCCGCCTACTAATGCACTATCTGCAAGGGAGGAAAAGTTTATCAGCGGAGGGGAGGCGGATTTGAAGCCGAAGGAGTGGAATTTTGACGATTTTGAAGCGATATTCGGAATATTCAGACCTGGAAATACCGATTTCCGTTTTCGAACCACCAAAAACCGTCCATTTACCACATTTTTATCCCCCCTCTAACTTGCTGCATCCCCAGATCGTCCCATTTCACTTTCTCTTCTTGACTTTGTCTTCTGCACCAGAGATAGCACACTTCGCAAGAATATATATATCCCTTCTTCCGTACAAAGTCGAAGCAAGTACAAACACAGACATCAGCACTCAGCTATAAAGACCTCAAAAAGCTCTTTCTTCAGTTTACAGCTCTCAGTTCAACTACAGCACTCCTTCTACTACAAGCTCTCCTACCACCCCTCCAATGACCTCTATCAACAACACTTCGATACCCGAAATCTACTACCTGACTTCGCGGGCACAAATGAAACTGACCAAGGAGTCTGTGCGGCCAGACCTCAAGCTGCGACACCTCGTTTGTCACGCCAACCTCGTCGACAACCTGCTGGGTGAACTGTCTGCCAGACGCCGAAAACAGACCATGGTCAAGCTTGCTGAGGAGGAGGCTTATGACGCTGTTACTGTGTCTTCTTCGTCGGATGAAGATGACGACGACTCGGCTGACATGTCTGACTCCTCATCGGATGAGGACGATGCTGAGTACATGAAACAGCCCAACTACACCTACCATCCCTACCAGCAGGAAATGCTGTTCGAAGACGCCTCCAGTGAATTCAACGAGTTCAACCCTCCTCCCTTGTATTCGGTGATCAACACTGGGATTGGAGCCAACTAGGAAAAAGACGGAAGTTAGTTGATGACTAGTTGGAAAGTTGGTTGCTATCACTAGTTACATAGGCTAGTTGAGAAACTACTTGGAAAGTTAGTTTACACTAGTGAAGGACTACTTGGGACTACTTGAAGAATCCAAATCTCTTCAAAAGTCAGCTACAAGGCGCTAGAGCACTACAAATCATGGTTCTCAGCTCCACACCACCCCACGACATCTGCTGGATGGATGTCACCTATTTATTGAGCATGTACATAGTATGAGTCGAATAGATGTTGTTATTAAAAGAAGAGAAGTGTAGAACAAAGACTGTATAGTAACTGCAAGATTTATGCCTTTTAACCAGCCAGACTAAGCTGAGACCTATTGATTTAAACCTCTATAGCTCATTAGACTGGATTGAAGTCTTTAAGATGATTACGTAATCGTTCTATATGCTTACATAATCACTGCATAACCACTATAACCACTTTCCGCACAACCAGCCACATTCCATTCAGAGCAAAGCCGTGTTCACCTGCACATCGCGTATCTGACATAAATCGTACCAGTATAATACTGTTGAACCTCGGATGCACGGCTCTCAACTTGCTCTTGAACAAAACACGTCAAAAGTGCGGGGAAGCGTCCAAAAAACACGGAAGATCTCCGAAAGCCCTCTGTGGCCTATTCCCGTGAGACATGGGGAGCATTTCCGCGGAATTCGTCATTTTTTGGAGCTGAAACATGGTCCCATTTTTGTTCAAAGACATGGTCTGTAACTTCGGACGTAGTGTCGGAGAAGTATACCTGCAGGTGCAAACGGTCGAAAACGATTGATCTGAGCAAATTACACAGATACGAGCACACAAAGAGGAGGGGGAGAAAAATGGGGCAAAAAAAAGTGAAAAACATCAGGTCATATTATTCACTGTGCGAGTATGCGATTTGATATTGAGGTACAGAGATAAGGTTGAGAGTCTGATTTGGTTTAGGCCAGGAGGGCAAAAAGTCTTCGTATTGCTTGGGTATGTCATGCAAGCAAGAAAAGAGCGGATACGGTGGCAAAAAAGTGATTTCTGGCAGGATCGAACTGCCGACGTTCTGCGTGTTAAGCAGATGCCATGACCAACTAGACCAAGAAACCGGAATTTAATTTTCTGGAAAAGGTGGCCACTGCTAGGTGACAGGGGATTATGTAAGCCGGCGAGGAAATGGTGGTTTTTTGACAATCTATTATACTGGGGTACTTATGAGAGGTCTACAGAATGTATTAGGCTTTATCTCATCCTTGTATCTGGTCTAGTTTTGATTTTATCGCGGATTCAAGTTTCCCCAATTTCTGATGGCAATTTCCAAAAGTGCCCAAATCGACTCAAAATTTCGCGGTGTGAGTAAACCGTCCTCGCTGAGTCCGAATATGCTGCTCTTTTGTGTGAATTCCTGATCCCACACTTCTACCACTATTAGACTAGACCATACGGTATAGAGCAACCTCACCCTGAAAATACCCCTTGATAGCAAGTGTCGTAAACATAGACGACTTGACCTCGCTACGACCGTCAAACCCCAGAGTCGGCCCTTTGGTCTGTTTCACTTCCCAGAGCTCTATCTTGATTACACAATAGGCACGGCTTGATTGCGGGGATGTGAGACCGGACAAAGACGAGATTACGAGAGATTGCTAATTATTATTTGCAACCGAAGATCCGGATAATCTGTGAACTATGGCACTTGAAATGACTTGTTGTTGGTTATTAGTTGAGGTGTTTAGTCTGGATTTTTGGATGACTTGTAGATATAGCAATTGAGCATCATACTACGATTACAAGTATCTCAATTGAGGTAATAAAATCACTTTGGTACCCCCAATCCACCATCCAGTTTTTGTACCACTTCTCTTCCAAAGTCAATAATACCCCTGCGTTGTCGATCTCACTTTGGTAACCTCTTTGGGCCATGGCGCGAATTCTAAGCGACTTAGAGCGAGACTTTCCATGTGTGTTTTTGGCGACTCATTAGTCCGTCTCACTTGGTTGCTCTTTGAGACCCAAGGTCCGGAATATGAAACAGGGGTCTGAAACGTGAGGAAAGCGTGGGAATTTTGGACCTGTGCTAGTAGAAGTTGTTTGACGTCATCTCTCATCCTCTACAACTCTCGATGGCCTCTGTACACCATGCTTGCTCATACCCAGAATACGAGACACAGATGTCATGCATTGATAACGGTAAAGGGGACGGAAACTGCGCTGTGACGAGCGTCTGAATATCACGGTGATCACAGTGATCAAGCAGCCTTAAGAATAGAGTAGCCAGGGGTAACGATTAAGCGACCCTGATGCCGTGGAGTTGCTCCAGCAACTATCGCAAGATGGAAATGGCTGAATATGGAAGTGGATTATCGAGTGAGTGAATTATTTGGTTTGTCAGCTTACTGTACGTCGTAATGACGTCAGCTCAAGGTTGGAATGTAGCTCGTATACATGAAACAGCAGTGTTGCAGTACAGTACAGGTCGATGGGAAATGTCCGACTAGCAAGTGACAGGAAGTGGCCATGTTACATGATGTCACAGAGCAGAAAAGTGAAGTAGCTTCGCAATCTTTGGTTTCTGTGAATTTCCAAAAAAATGGGAACACCCCCATGAGTGGTATCAAAATGAGCGCCTCAATCTTCTGAACACGACTGTAGCTTTGGAATTCATTTTGCGCCACTACTTCTCGAGTTATCTGTGTTAATACGACATGGTCAAAATAAGCTATAATTAATTCGGATTTTTGGAAAGCTAAAAATTTTGGCCAAAATATGTCTGAGTAGACTAAAAATCCTACTGAGGGTAAATATGGGCCGTGGTGATGTATTATTGCTTTGGCTGTTTTGTGTCGCCTGTTTTGGTGGAGTTATAGTTGAGGGGGGATAAGTATTTTGAGGCTTTTCAACAACCTTGGTTGACAGTCATGAAGCTACAACAATAATACTTGAGTTTGGACTCTATAGTTAAAATGACTGAGTAACAACAGCTCCTGAGAAGATACCACTAAGACCCCAAGCAATAGCAACCACCTTGGCAAAACTTGTACTAACCAACTAGGAAGTTCAATGTATACGCTTCACTAGTAGTCACGCGGCTACAGTACGGTAATCAGAAGAGTCGGGTGGGTTCCTATAAGACTCAGAATACTCTTCCATGTCAAGTCAACCACAAACAGGAGCTGAGGTGACAGCTGAGAAACAGAGATATTTAAGAGTTATCCTCTGCATTGTTGAGATCTGGTGAGAGAAGTGAACAGTAAACTGAAGCGATGAAGTGAAATGATACCCTTGGATACTGACATGAAAAGACTTCTTCTATTCAACTATTGCTGTACGGGTGTTATCGTCACAGATGAATTCCCTTTGCCAAGGTAACCGTATTCTCAGTGGTTACTCCAAACATCAGGTACCGGTATTTATCATGGTAAGTCAGACTCTATACTGTAGAGCTAGAGAATGAACTTATAAAATAAATCAGAGAGTCCGAAGGGTCAAAAAGCTCCATCTCTATGAACTGTCTGACTAAGTCGCCAGTAGCTTGATCTCACACTAGTGCTCGAATTATGTCCCTAGCTACGAGCACAATCTTAAATGAGATGCCCCATTGTTCTCCGCCTAATCCTGCCTATATATGCCAGATTTGAAGCTGCTCGTAGCTAGGGACTTTTTCACCACTACAAAGTACTAATCCAGTCATTGATCAGGTAACCAGTCTCAGATTTCAAGATCTTCCAGACTCAACGAAGCTACAGCTTCTTGTCTTCCAATTTCATGTAAAACTGTTCTATTCGTATTACAGAAGACCAGGTCACCTCAGTCACCTCAGTCACCTCCACCTCACCACCGGTACTGTTCAGTACCGTTATCTCGGCTTCGATACCTCAGTGACCTCGTTCACTTCGTTCCCTCTACCTCAGGAACCGCTGATACACAAACCACATCCTTCTCACAGTATCTCTCGCCAGCTCTCCCTCTCTACACCCATAGTCAATATCATCCAAATCCCTGTTCCACTCTCTCACCCGCTTACCCACCAGACTAGGACCAATGCTTCTCAGCAGATGAGTGTCACAGAGAATAAGTCCCACCTTGGTGTTAATCTCGTCGACTGAAGTGCACGGCAACGACAGCACTCTGTCGATTCGTCCGAGCGTTTCTGTGGCGATATCCTTGGAATTCTGCCGCTTGAGACCCAGAGAAGCGCGTCGTCGGCCCAGCAACGTGCCTGTGAACCACTGGAAGACCCACCACGTGACCGAGAAGGACGGCAGAGCGGCAATGATGCCAAACACGAGCTCCTGGCTCTTGAGAATCTGGTCAATGCCTGAAATCGCGACTTCCACGTCAACCTTGGTTTTCTGCACCTGGATGAGCAGAGAAGTAATCAGGGACCCTCCAAGAAGAGACTTGACAGGCGTCATGATCTCCTTTTCGTACGATTTCAAAACCGGAGTGATATCTCCTTGTTGGACACCCTGTTTGACCTGCTGGATGTCCTCTTTGGTCCAATGAAGCCCAGGAGGAGGAGGAGTATCGTGTTCAACGGCAAACTGCACAACCATGCGTTCCAGAGAGTCCATATCAGCCTGAAGAGCTCGTTTGGAAATGACGGCAATCTGCGACGAGTTGTCGTGTCTGATTGTGTGGATGATCTGTTTGATGGGCGAGACGATCCAGTTTTGGAAAAAAAGCTGAATTGTCGACACAACCGAGGTTCGAAACCAGTCAACTATAGCTTGCCAGTTGTGCAGGAAGGACAGAAGAGTAAAAGCTGTGGCTACAGAGCCGACGATATACGTGGGCCACATTCTGACCCAGTACGACGGTTTTCCAAACTTGCGAATTTCCTCCTTGTGTTGTTCGGAGTGGGTGTTCAGCAGTTGAGACAGTTGGATGATTTGGGTAGCAAGTCCGGTGATGTCTGTGTCAGACGTAGAAACGACAAGGTTCTTTTCCCCCTTCATTTCCAACGTCTGCGTCATAGCATCAATACTCTTGACCACGCTTTGTTTCCAGTCATGTCCTCCAGTTGTAGCAATCTTAGGCACACCCTCATCCAGGAAAGACGCAGGTCCGGTGTTTGACGTGGTGAACAGGGTAGTTGCAAGTCGTCCGAGATCGGCCGCATGCGAGTTCTTGATATGGGCCAACTGCGTATGATTCTCACGAGCCTGACGTCTCACTGCTGAAATGGGGGACAACAGGAGCGATGTCGCAAACGAAAGCGGCGGTTTGGACATGAACACAGACGTCCGGAACCTCAGGGACGTCTCGTCGTGCAAGGAGGAGGCCACCAGAATCCCGCCACCGCTCTTGACGACCTCAAACAGCTTTTTGGCCGTCAATTTGAGCCGGTCCCAGATTCGACCCACAGAATCGTACCGTTTGTAGATCTCCTTGGCCAGGGAAAAGATCCGGATCGGTCCCGTTTGCACCAGCAGCATCGCCAGGCGGTACCACGAGTCATGAACGTCCTGCCAGTAGTACAGATCCTGAGAAATCGGGACTGTCTGGTCCACCAAAGTGTCCACCACATTGCCGTACATTGACAGAGCTGCAAACGTCAGCAGAAGAAATTCCGAGTCCAGGGAATCCTCACCGGTCCCGTCCTTCTCCCGCACACGCAAAAACTCGTCCATCGTCTGTGTAATCAGGTCCACAGACACCAGTCTGTCGTTGGACGCCTGAGGAGGAGCAACCGTGCGAGCTAGACGCGCCAGAGTCGCAATGTAGCTGTTTTTTTCGTCAACCTGCTGACTAAGCGGCGGCTGTTGCGCCACCGCCAGAGCCGAGAACTCAGCCAACGTCGTCCGCGTGATTGACAGCATGTTGTGGAGACTCAGCAATCGAGTGGTGGTGATATGTGATAAAGAAGAATTAGGTTAGAGTTGGGATATGTGGTGTGTGTGGGGTGTAATAATGGTGAGAAATAGGGGTGGTTGAGGTGTACAAAATGTGTTGATTGGTTTGGGCTTTTTGTGTTTTTCAATTTTCAATTTTGGACGTGTTTTCCAGAAATGTTGTAGACGTCTTTATTGACTGTCTTTCTTAGGATTGTGTTTGTGATGAGCTTGAAACCTTAATTGTCAGATTTCAGACTTGGTGTGGTATGTTATGTAATCACTGGGAAGCGGATCATGGAACATGCCTTATTCACGAATGTTGTTATTTGTGGTTTTTGTGACCCAGAAAGACTGAGTTTCTCCTTTGGCTAGTACTTTAGGGAGGTAACTTTTCTTTTTTGGGTCAATTGGAGCAATATTGGTACCAAAATGACGACAAAAATTCCACGGGTCGGATGAGACTATCCACATGTCTGTCAGATTCCTCAGTCCTAAGTTATCGACTCTTCTTGAATTCCGTCAAATTAAGGTGGACCCAATATTACGTAATTTCCGAGCCGCACGGCTGGGGGTGGTGTTTTGAGCCCTCCGTAAAACGGGCCACAACTGATCCTTTGAGCTGAGATTTTGTATGGCGGCTGATAGAGCGCTTTTGAAGTATGTGGTAAAGTATCAGTCGTAAACATCCTGTATTGATGGAGTTGGAGAGTGATGAGTCTTGGTCTAGTTTACTTCACTTTAGTTGACATGTATTTTATAGTTGAGTATTAGTTAAGGACGACTCGGAAAGCTCGATTCCTTAATACTACCAATTGAGCTCATTGTGGTTCTGCATCTGAATAAGAATAGTGCAAACAGATTTGTTGAGATTTTGAGCTTGGAATGACTCAGATCTTGGAGTATTTCCTTTTTTATTCGTCTTCTTGGGTGGATTCCAGATTGTGGGGTGAGTGTGGCTAAGTAAATGGTATTTGAGAAGATGTGAAAGAAGAAAACGTCTTTCAGAAGAACAATTGAAACAGGTCTTATTGTTAGAAGCAAATTATGCCAGCTTTCTTCATGCTTTATTTTATATATCAGAACATAATCAGATACAGCTTCATGTCCAATGACTATTGTATAGCGATATTGAAGTTTTTCAGAGTATCAAGAAGGCATGTATCGTAACCATTAAAAAAGCACCAGTCTTGATCCTAAGTGCCACGTAACAATGACCTATCAGATTAGTACAAGTAGAGGTGACCATATCATGCTTCAACCTCACAAAATGTTTCTCCTTATTATACATGTACCATTAAAATGGCTGTATAATTACAGTACTTTTAGGTCTGCCAAAATCTAACCAAAAAACACTTCATCATACAGTAATTAGTACTAGAACAAATTCTTTTGCCATTAGTAATAACGAATTGTCACCACCTCACTTCAGCCCCATTGCTCTGTCGTCACGCGACACCCTGCATGAGTTACACAAACAGAACTGACAGGTATATATCCCCAAGCACGGTACGTCAGTTCTTCTCCCAAGCACACACCAGTACTCTCACATCACCATTTAACTTAGCAATGAAGCGATCTCACAGGACAAGACACTGCCTTTGCACCCTGACTTTCGCTTCATATCCACTACCTCCTGCTGTAACAGCCCCAAAACTGCACAGCTCCGACCTCAGAACACCTAAGCACTTCAGCATGGGTGTCTTCCTAGGTCACTCCCTTTCCATTTTGCAGTGTTTTCCATTTTGACTATTCTCGTAGAGCTAACCTTGACTAACCCTGAACATTGTAGTCAACACAACATTCCCCAAAGACCTGTTGGTGTCCAAACCGTCAGTAAAAACTACAGCCCACTCGCTGACGCTCGTGAACTGTGCACCAGGATTCTCGTATGGTCTCCCACTACAATACTAACTGGGCTCTCTGGTGCTTGACTATGGCTGATCGGACGGGAAGCCGTATTTTCACCAGGATATGGCCGTAACCAACTGCGCCGACCCGGAATCGAACCGGGGGCCCATCGATGGCAACGATGGATTTTACCACTAAACCATCGGCGCTTATTAAGCAAAGGGGGGTGAGAAACACTATAGCCAGAAGTCTGCTTATGTAAGCGGTCAAAAGTGGTTGAAATGAGATGCAGAGATATGGAGTAGTGACTTATTGGGGTCTATGTTGCTCTGACATAAATTTTGAATTTGGTTCTTCTCTTTAGCTACCAGTTCTTCAGTTTTAGTCAGTGATGTTTAGAAAATCATTCTTTCTGGACTTGAAGGATATATGAAGTTTGAAAACAGTTTCTGCTCTATATTTTGCCTCTGAACCTGTCATTTGTGCAATACTTGTTCATCTATCCATTTTATGTCTGCTGTTATGCTCTGAAGTTCTATCTCCATACAGGGCTGTAGTGTGAGCGTAATAAAATCGATAAAAAGTAGGGAAACGTATGAAACACCTTTTGAGAGCCATTTCATTTCAGAAAGCCAGTCCTTTCCTTTATTCGGCTCGCTTTCATCTTTTTCAATGTCTAACCCTGACTAACCCTGGGAAATACGGGATTCTTCAAAAGTGGAGATTCCTCACTGGTTCAAAATAAAACTGGTTTTCGATGCCAACAATAACAGTCCTACAGCTTTCCTTTTGTGTCTCTGCACTTCCTAGATTTTTGAAGCTCTTCTTAAGTGTCTAATGAGAAACGAAGAGAAGAAGGACAAGACTCAGGAGACACTTGAATAGTATTACCAAGACTCTAAGATTCTACTCATCCACTGCTCATCTCTCTATCTTTGTTTCTTGTTATTATATTTGGCTGTGCTATATTTCAGAAATGCCTTTTTGATAGGGGTTGAAGGGTGTGAACTAAGCATTGAAGTCAAGGAAAGTTGTTGGAACTTAGACGAGTTTCAGCATAATTCTAACAATCAAGCACTCATATTTATCTTGAGCTCACAATGGAATCAAGTAAAATCGAAAAGGTGCCATCACTTTTGTTTCCATCAACAGGTACATTCTATTGTTACCAACACTACTTGTACCCCAGAATCATGAGTCAAGACTTCAGAGCACAATTGTACTGCTGTCAGATCTTGACGTTAATGCCAAGTGAGTCTTGAACTGATTAGTCTAGGCTATATGTTCATATGTCCACTCTCTGACGTCACATCATTGGCCAACTGTAGCAAAAAGCCATGCCGTTCAAAGTGACTGAAGAGAGTCCCCACAGTGCACTTCTTCTTCTGTGCCAGGAGAAGACAAGGGTGGAGTCTCTAGAAGTTAGAAGGAAGACATGAATGAAGGGAATGTAACCACTAAGCTGGAAAGGTTGAACAGACACCTGTACAAGTTCTCAACAGTAACCATAGCCTCGGTCTATCATTGGTGACCGACTTTGCCATGGCAGGGCGACATAGTTAAGACAAACGTGTTAGTAAGATACTCACGGAAATGGCAATGGATCATTCACAAGGCTGCCAGTGATGAGACACCATAGACAGGACAGCACCTGAGTACGTGTCACACAAGCAGAGTATACACGGGTCTGTCAGTGTAGACGTCACTTGTGTACATTAGCTTGTCAAACAGATGAACTGCCAGGAATGACCATGCCATAAAGACTGCCACTGGATCCCATGGTGCACATCGTCACTGGATACTCACCTCATTAACGTCAGTGACACCAGTTGTGTAGAGCATCACTTCCCCTCAGTGACATCACCTTTGTAATGACACAAACAGCAAACCAATCTCCTACTCTCCCATTTTAGAAACGCCCGCCGTGTTGGAGACAGAACATGATTGCGTCCGCCGCTTTGGTTGTTTCTTGGAGAGGAGAGAGAAGATTGGTGTGAAGTGGTGTGAGAAAAGTGGTGTGTAAGAGGAAGAGAGGTGGTGGGAATAAAGTGGGAACTTTTAGGTGACACAAATAGAGTGGGGGAATTAAGGTGGACCTTTTGGGGCATATTGGAAGACCTCGATTAGATAGACTTTTGTTGGGAGGAGGGGAATTGGTGGATTTTTTGTTGATCCAGAAAATAGCCAGTTGACTCTCCAAGTAAGTTAGAGGACATTTTATAAGAACTCACAACTCCATCAATAAAATACAGATATAGATATTACTTTGCCATGTACTTCAAATACGCTCAATTAACTACCACACCAAAATCAAGCTCAAAAGCTCAGTTATTGCCCATTTTCTGGAGGGCTCAAAACACCACCACCAGCCGTGCGGCTCGGAAATTACGTAATATTGGGTCCACCTTAATTTAGGAGAGTTGATAACTCAGGACTGAGAAATCGGACAGACATGTGAATAGCTTCATCCATTTTGTGGAACTTTTGTCGTCATTTCGATACCAATCTTGCTCTATTTTGATCTATAAAAAAGAAATCTCACTCAGAAAATTCCCTAGTTAAATGTAGACGAGGAACTTTAAATTTACTTGGTAATTACTTAGGGATTGTCAGTTCGATTTTTGGTGGAGTAAAAAAAAAAAAAAAACCAACCAGCTCACTCCTCGAAGGAGTCATTGCTATGGATACTACAAATCCCCTCCTCTACCCCTTGCTAATGTAGCTAAGTTAGTTCAGTCAGAACAAACTATTAATGATCACATAACCTCATCTGAAACACATTACTGAGACAAGACATTGAACATGGTGAACTGGAGACTGTAGGATTGCTGTATGTGCTGTATGTGCTGTATGTGCTGTATGTGCTGTATCTGACACAAACATTCCTCAATTACTCCTCTTAGTACAGTATGTCTCCCTGTTTATCACCCCCCAACGTACCTGCGTCTTATCAATGCACCCCTTGCATAATCTAGACTGGTGTGGGGTTGGATTAGTAATCACGAGTGAACTGAGGGGTGTCAAACGCGGTATTAACGTAGTCTAATTGTAGGAGGCGGGCTGCAGTATGGCTGAACAGAGGTACTGGAGACTGAAGACTGAAGACTGTACTCAGACATATTCAATCTTACATAAGCAAATGGTACACAAAAGGTTTCGTATTTTGACCTGTCATTCAGCTGTCATATCTATTTGTGTCTTCTCAATGACTTTGTGTCATTTCTCCTCTTTGTGTCTTTTCTCCTTCCTACAGTACATGTCTCATCCAGACTCCCCCACTTCGGATTCCGAAAACTAGTAAGTGGAGATTCGGAGTTATACTAGGTGGTAAAAAGTGGTTTTGTCTTGAAGTGGTTTGGTTGGTTTTATCCTCAAATGGAAACTTCCACAAGGAGTACAAGTAGCATGTCCTAATTGAGCACTGTAGATATGTCTTGTGTTCTCGTCTTATGACAGATTTGGACTAGCCAAGTTGCATATTCATCTCAATGGGTCACCTCATTCAGTCGCCCTTCACATTTCCTATTAATGCGGTATTTGACTAGTTCTCCGCACTAGACTAGGTCTGATTAGAGGGTGAGAAGAAACAAGAGTTCTGAGAGTTAGAGAAAGAAGAAGAGTTCCCAAAGTTGAGACATGAGAGGGGAGGTACAGAAGTGTTCGTAACAAGTTCATTTCCTTCAGTAGCCGGGATAGAAAAAAAAAACACATCTTTTCTCAAAAATACTATTACCACTTCAACACACCACAACTCCCTCAAAACTCCTCCAATCCAGCTCAAAACCTCACATGTCATTCTCCGGAGCGGATGTTAATTATTAATATTGGTGTACAACTATTTTTCCCAGTCTAACTCATCCAAATCGACTACTTTAGTCTGCAAGTGGAGAACCCCACGATCTAAACCCTCTGTACGCCCTTTTAGCACTCTTCATTAATCCGAATTGGGAGAAACGGACAATTTGGACAATTCGGCCAACTCGGGATTGTCGTAAAGTCGGTTTATTTCATTTCCTGATTTTCCTGAATTTCCAGTATTTATTTTAATCTTTTATTTTTCAGAAATACCTCCAAAATCTCCCCACAACTCACCTCCACAAGGCTGACCATTCATGCACGCCTAAACGGCTGCCTGTGGGCCCTGATCTCGCCACTAACCTCGGCGGTATGTTGCGCGCGACTTTCCCCCAAACAGGCCACCCAGAGCAGCTAGCGCAAAACGAAGACTACCGTCGGATTCGTGACATTGCCAGCTTCAAAACGAGACCAAATTTGGCCCCAAATTCTGCCCTCTAACCCCCCCCCTTCTTAGCTCCGTTATCTCCGAAACGCCTTTTTCCCGCAAAAGGCGGATGAACTTTAAATTAGAAAACCTTATTTTTGGCCTACAAGTACGTTTGTGCAACTCTTGCTACAGGCGCTCCAGGAGTCATGTGACGGGCTTTCAGCCCCATGTCTCAGACGATCAGAAATTGTGTCAGGCCGGAAAGCTTAAATTATTCACTCACGACATGACCAATGTGGTGGGCACGACATGACCAGTGTGGTGGGCACGACATGGGCAGTGTCGTGGGTAGCGGGAAAAAGCACAGAGGAATACTCCCCGGCGCGAGCTCATTACGGCCATACTCTCCGCTCTCCTCTTTGGGCGAAATTCTGTGTCTATATCTCCTAGTCTTTACAGACCAGATAGAGTTTCCTCAAGGTTTTGCTTTTTCAATGTTGTAATTGAAAACCAGTAATGTGACCATCACGTGAGATTGGGAGCAACCAAAGAGGAGGAAAAAAAAGAATTAAAAAGAATTAAAAAAGAATTAATAATTTAAATAAAATATAAATAAATAAATATAAATAAATGAAAATTGCTGGAAATTTAAATACTGCTGAAAAATTAAAAAAATGGAAAAAGAAATATTCCAAAAAAAATGCTTTAAAAACCAGAAATCAGATGAACCCATCACCTATTTTTCACGGTGGGAATTCAATTAGCAGGAATTGGTTTTTCTTTTTTAATTTAAAAAATCTACGTTCAGAAAATCGGTTTTTGTCGGAAAATAAAAATAAATCCTGCTCCTTCAATAGTGCTCTAAATTGAAAAAGAAAAACACCATTCTGTTCCCCGTGACAAGCTCAACAAACCTGGATTCTCAGAATACATTTTTTCTCTCTCCTTCACCACCAATTTTTCCGTTTCAATATTTTTACTCCAAAAATACCCCGAAAAGGCAAAATAAACGCCTGCTATTCCGCTTGGAGCCTATCTCTCCCCAAAGCCTTATTCCGCCGCTAGGCCCACTTTCGGAGCAATCAGCTGAGTATTCTTAGAGTTGAGGTTTGAAACGGTTTCCCAGGGGGAGGTATTTTGGTCAGAAGGGGTTAGGAGGAATGGCGAGGGGAGAAGGGGGGTTCGGAGAGGGAGAAGAGGAGGTTGAGAGATTTTCAAAGGCGAGGGGTGACAAAGAAGGGGTGAAAAAGGAAAACCAGAATATCTCAACCAGGAGAGATTGTATTAGAAATCTGATTGGATAGGCTTGTCCACGCGAACGCGCTCTACATTTTGGTAGTTGTCTCTTCTCTCCAGCTCTTCTCCTCGTCGTTTTGGAAGCATTTTGTTCTCCCCTTCCTATTCAGCTTACTAATAAACTATAGCAAGCAAACTAGTGGAGTGTTCAAAATTTGGACAAATTTGGATGTGTCCAAAAGTGGCCAAAAGTGGAGTGTATTTATCACGTGACATACCGTGCACGTGACTCAGCCGCTTGGCAATACAGTTACACTTGTCTTTAGAGTACGTAGGGCTCATTTGCAAAAACGGCTTGAACGGGTTTTCGAATTTGAGACTTTGGTCAGATGATGAGGTGAAAAAAGTGACGATTTTCATGTTCCAGATATGTGGATAGGTCAATTGAGTGTTTGGGGGTGTTTTTAAGCAATTCTGAGAGTTTTGCGATTTTTCTTTATTTTATTTTATTTTATTTTATTTTATTTATTTTATTTATTTTATTTATTTTATTTATTTTATTTATTTTATTTATTTTATTTATTTTATTAATTTTATTTATTTTATTTATTTTATTTATTTTATTTAAATCACATTAATTTTTCATGTCTCCAATTTTGTCATGTGGGGAACAATACGGGGGTGTGAGCTGGATAGTAGGAGGGGGTTAAAAAGTGGTTAAAAAAAAACTGGTTATTTTGAAAAAATTATTTTATTTTATTTTATTTTAATTATTTTAATTATTTATTTATTTTTATTTATGTTATTTAATTATTTATTTAATTATTTTTATTTATTTATTTAATTATTCAATTATTTCTCCACTTTTCACTTCCCCTTCCACCTCCCCTTCACTCCAACTTTTGGGCGTGTGAGGTATTATATTCGGGTCTGGGGGCCGCATACGGGTGCATATATTTGCATGAGAGGTGCATGGCGCTGCATCCCTCATGCACGCTTAATTAGCAACCCACGGGCGGCTGACAAAAAAATGTTATAGCAAGAGCAAGAGCAACAGCAAGAGCAACAGCAAGGAGCGAGAGTCATCGGCCTAGATAGAGGGTAAGGGTAGGGTTAGGGTATATATCCAGGGTTAGGGTAGGGTAAGGGCATGGGTTAGGTAATAATGGGTATGGGTCAGGGTATGGGCAGAAATACCATCCATTTTTTTTCCCCATTGTCTCAAGAACTTGTCTCTTTTTGTCCGTTACACTAGTCTAAAAAGGCAACCGGTCATGGGATCATATCTCCGAGCTTGTCGGATTTAACTTGGGAGCAATGAGAGAGTTGGAAAGTGGAATATTGGGAAAAATGGAAAAATCAGAAAAAATCGGGAAAAAATCGCATATTCGGCGGCTATTCGGGCGGCTATTTCGGCGGCTATTTGGGCGGCTATTTGGGCGGCTATTTCGGCGGCTATCCAGCGGCTATCCGGCGGCTATATCGGCTATCTCACAATTTCTCCAATCCGAGCAGTACCTTTTCAGGGAGATGCCAAACCTTAATTTGATTACTAAGCAAATTGAAATACTCCCAAAATTGCTGATTAACGCAACTCCCAAGAAGACCATCTGCAATGTCTGCCCATCTAATTCAATTTCTCAGATTTCATCTTCATCACCTCCTCCGCCTTATTTTAAACTTCCAATTTTTCTAACTCTAACCTTATTAACCTTTAAGCTAAAGTTTCACTTGCCAGGCAACGGCAAAAGTACCGGGTGACCTCAATTAGCGGGCTACAGACTTTGAGGGCTCTCGCCAACGGATATATAAGGAGTTTGGGGCCCTACGGTGCTCCCCACGGTTCGGTGAGTACACAGCCCTGGGGGTTAGGGTTCTACGGAGATTCTGTTTTTATCACGTTCTCGCAGGGACGGTGCATGAGCTTGCATAGGTGCATCCATGGTTATGCTGATGTATGTGCACTGTGCACTGTGGTGACAAGTGAAAGATGTTGATGCTGCTCATTGTTGCGTTATGCAGCGTACACCATATTGGAAGTTTATTTGGGGGTAAGGGGTGGGTAGGGTAGGGGTGAGGGTAGGGGTGAGGGTAGGGGGGTAGGGTTAGGGCAGGGGTTAGGGCTAGGGCTCAGGGTTGGGGTACGGATTATGACAGACATACCGTCTATTTTCCGCTATTTTCCCGCCATTCCCCCATCCCACCTGCTAACGCCTCACCTACGTCATTCCATGCATGCATGTTTGCGCCTTTTTCCCTTGCCCTTGATCGCCCTGCACTGTATAGGGAGGGTTAGGGTTGGAAAAGGAAAAACTGTTATTTCGCGTTATACGAAAGGTGCAGACACAAGAGTTACACCAAAATGGAGCCCTGACCGAGGGCATTCACCTAACTCCTTTCCACACCCCCATCTCCTCTCCTTTTCGTTTTATCTCACGTCCTCCCCTTTTCCATGGTTGCGAACCTTGTTCCCGAAATTGTCAGTTTGCTGCCCAATCGGTCTACCCTAACCCACGCCCATCAGGCAATCGAAATAAGCTCTGCATTGTGTGTCTTGTTTGGTTTGGCTCCTGCCCGTTTCGGCCCAGTGTTGCCCTAAACCAAAACAAGCCTCATATATATAAGGGGCGGCGTCTTTCTCCTCTCTTTCCTCTTACTAACTGTTTAGAACCCACGACACTTTTCAGTACACCCTTTCTCACACAACTCACCCCTAAATACAACACAATGGTCAAGGTTGCCGATCTCATTCTCCGAGGCCTCATTTTCATGTTTGCCGCCATCATCATGGGTCTGGCCGGCTCGCTGGCCTCCACCCACAAGAAGGGCCACTACAACCCCCAGGTGTCGTACGCCGTCTTTTGCGGCGCGTGGTCGGCGCTCTTTGGCGTCTTCTACCCCGTGCTGGCCAACTTCATCGAGGCCATTGCCTTCCCCATTGTCATTCTCATCATTGACTTCATTTCCTGGGTGCTGACTCTGGCCGGAGGTGCTGCTCTTGCCACCGCCATCCGATGCCACTCGTGCGGCAACATGAACTACGTCAACTCCAACAAGGTGACCCAGGGCTCCAAGGGCCGATGCCGAAAGGCCCAGGCCACCGTGGCGTTCCTCTTTTTCGCCAACTTTTCCTTCCTCGCCACCATGATTCTGTCGGCCATTAGTGTGAAGCAGCTCGGCGCTTTTACCCTGCCCGGTCGATCTCGACGATCTGCTCCCCGAACTGGTATTCCCACCATGTCGCAGGTCTAAACACGCGAACGAAGTGAGCGTGTTTACCCTACTGTCATCACACACAGTTCTCCCAAGTAGTGGTGACAAGGTTGAGTTTACTTTTGGGACTTCCCAATGCTTTATACTCCCCACTTGGCTTTGTGTCACACCACGTTAACTTAAAACATACCCAATGTTGTACTAGACAGTTCGACAGTTTCTTTTCTTACGATTCTAATATTTTCTCATTCATTAATACAAACGAAGACAACGAACGCAGTGAGTTGTCTGAGTAGCAATAACGAAGCCGACGAACGTAGACAACGAACGTAGTGAGTTGTCTAAGAAAGTAGAAGTTGTAGACAACGAACGAAGTGAGTTGTATTTCCAGAAACTGACGAAGTTGTAGATGTTTGAGATTTCGAACTTCAATAGTTGTCTTGTTTACCATCGTAGAAGTGTAGATGTACTCTCTTGAAGTTGCACATGTCTGATTATCGTACAAGTGCTGTATTGAAGATCACAACATGGCTTGTTTCTGTAGTTCTGTGAGCTGTATGAAAAGACGAGACTTGTAGATGTTTGAACTTTTGAACTTTTTGGACTTCAAGAGTTGTCTTGTATATCATCGTACAAGTTGTATTTACAGACTGGCTTCATGAGCTGTCTGAATTAGTACAAGTTGTAGATGTCTGATTATCGCAGAAGTTGTAGACGTTTGATTTTGAATATCTCGACTTGTCTTGTTTACCATCGTACAAGTGTAGATATCTGTATTTATGAGCTGTCCCAAAAGCTGTAGCTGTCTGAAAAAACGAGACTTGTAGTTTTTGAGATTTTGAAGGTCATGACAGCATGGCTTGTTTCTGTGTCTGAAAAGTACAAGTTTAAGATGTCTGTATTGTGTTTGAAGGTCAGTTGTCTGACGTCAACAGCTGTAGATGTCTATGCCTTTGAACTTAGAGCTGTCTGACATGCTTGGGATTCTCTTTGAACAGCTCTTGAACATGTCTATGTCCTTCAACTTCGAGCTGTCTGACATCAACAGCTGTAGACTGTTCATTGATTATCGTGTCTTGGATTTGAGCAGTCTTGTAGATGTCCACTTGGAGCTGTCTGACATGTCTTGGATTCAACTCTATGTATCAGTTGTATTTGTCCATGTCCATAGCCTTAACTTGGAGCTGTCTGATTGCCTCTTGGAGAGTTGCTTTTCTAGCTGTCTATAGCAGCAATGGATTTTGAACTTGAGGTGTCTGACCTTTTATTTCTGGCTATAGCTGTGAACTTGACCTTAAAGAGTTCTGTATGGACAGATTTGAAGATTACTGTAGCTTCATGAGCTGCTTCTACACCATGAGCACCATGTCTATGATCATCAACAGCTGACTTTGTAGAGCCGTCAGTCTTGACTACCTGAGTTCAAAAGGTCTATCAACTGTGAGCTGAATGTCTGTGACTCCTAGGTCAGAATTTCTGTCTGTCTATAGACAGTATATCGTATGACTTGACGTCTCCTTACTGTTAAGAGATACTCTTGTAGAGCAGTCATTGATGTCTATGGTCAGATGTAGATGAACAGATGTCTTATAAGGTCTGCTGACGTACTCAGTGCTTGACTGACTTACTAGGTAACTGCTCTGTATCTGGACAGCGACCTAAAGTCCTACATCATTGTACTGTAGATAGTGACATGTCTGATATTTGAGGTGTCCATGAACACAGTGGTCACTCACTTGTAGATGTACATGATATGGGTCTACTTGTGGCTTTTGTTTGTCTTCATTACTGTCAGCTTATACACCATATGGCAGTCAGTCAATTGTAGACTCTCTTACTTGACGCAGTCTTGTTCAAGTCAGACGCGTTTTCTGACTATGACTTTCACTACAAGTACAGTAGATGTCTAACTATGAACTTCAGAGCCAACAAACACCATACTGTCTTGTACTCGTACAAGTAGTGTTCTGGTAGACACTCAACACTTGTCATATCCTCCTATAATGCTACAACTGGATGTTCTTGTACTGCCTGAACTCCAGTCAATGACCTATAGCTGAGCAATGGAGACATTGGAAGATGTACAGTACATACTCGTACTTCTGGATCAAAATAGCCTGAACTGTCCAAGTAGCATTACAAGACTGTAGTGTTCGCCATACACCTCCATAGAGCTAAGTACACTGTAAGACAAGACATACCACAACTACACCAACTTGTGTTCCTAGAGCTACCTAAGACAAGACATAGACGTCCAACTGTCCGTCTCACAGGTGACTGAAGACTTGGTATGTATTCAGTCGTTTCTTTTTGGATCTGAATGTAAGACTGAAGCTGAAGTCTTAGTATGCCCCATTTGTCTAATCTTAGAGAAGAACTGGACATACTTACACATACCACACAGCATCATACAGTATCGTACAGCATCATACAGCCATCGTTCTACGGACCTTTTCTGTCCACCTGTTTTTTCTTCTGTTTTTCGTCCATCACTTCTTCACTTCCATCTACTTACCCTCCCTTCCCTTTTGAATTTTAAACTTCCTTGGCGTCCCCTTTGGGCCAGGTTGTTGCCGAAACCGTGTGGAATGTGCGGCCTTCTGCAGTAGCAAGGCGGAGGAATAGAAAAGTGGAAAGTGAAAAAAAAAAAACGAAA
The DNA here is from genome assembly GCA_001602355.1 of Yarrowia sp. JCM 30695. Lineage (NCBI taxonomy): Eukaryota > Fungi > Ascomycota > Dipodascomycetes > Dipodascales > Yarrowia > Yarrowia sp. JCM 30695. The sequence continues at coordinate 1,501,233 of BCLX01000005.1, forward strand.
ACGAAAACGAAAAAAAAAAAAAAACGCAGTTTTGCAGGCGGAAACGATTGAGGCGTTAACCTGAACTTGGAGTTGCCCAAAATGACTCCATTTCGGAAAGTGGTGCTTTAGAAGGCACTTTAGAGCAACTTCAGATTTTTTCAGACACCTCACCTCCTACCCTTCAAGGGGCAAATAAGAACAGACATGAGACTATAGCGACAGGGTGTGTGCAACTGAATTCAAGACTGAATTCAAGACTGAATTTCAACTGGATAAAAGTGAATGTCGGACTGAATTTGGGGTGCGGAACGGTAATTTAGAAAAATGACAGAAATTTATTAATAATTCGGCCAAAAATTGGAAAATTCGGCAAAATTCGGCATTTATTTATTTTTTTATTTTTTTATTTGCCTTGTTTTCCTCCCTTGTCATCCCCTATCCGCCAAGATGTCAAATGTAAGGGTCTGACGGGTTGAAAAGTGCAAAAAAAAATTGAAAAATTCAGGAAAATCAGAAAACCCAATTTTCGTCGATTTCCGTCGATTTTCGTCGATTTCCCGATTTCCCGATTTCCCAATTTCGCAATTTCCCATTTCTGCCAACTCACCCACGGCATTCCTCGATTACCTTCTCATTCCAAAGTCTACTGCTATCTCTTTTGGCCGTCCCAAACGGGATACAGTTTGACGAAAGGAGAAGGCAAAAGGAGAAAGACGAGACAAAAGAATTGTTCAAAAATACGACGAAAATACTGTACTTTTGTGCGAAAACATCTGCACTGCTGCATCGGGAATCGGCTTTAACAAAAGTGGTGTTACTAAAATCCCATGTATTTCGTAGTTCGGTAGACCGTTTTGCCTCTCCTATAGTCATACCCCCCCCTTTCCCCTTTTCATTCCAGATCGACGAATTCCTGCCGCACCATTGTTGAAGGCTGAGCTTGAGGTAGAAATTCAGGGGTTGCGGGAGTATGCTGTGGAGTGGGTGAAGAGGTTGGTTGATTTTGGTTGATTTTTTTTCGGCTTTTTTTTGACCTTCTTTTCCACCTTTTGTGCACATTGTTTAGCACCCGTATGTCATGTCATGTAGATGAGCAGACCAGAGAATAAAGAAAGAATAAAAAAATAAAAAAATAAAAAAGAAAGATTTTGCCAAAAATCGAGAATTCCAAAAATCAACCAACGACACTATTCAACACTGTAACACACCGTACACCACCGTACACCACCTTTACACCCCCCCTACAGTCAAGATCGCGTAGTCTACTTGTTCGATACAGCCCAAACCTCATCCCGTGTACACTTTGTCTCCACTCTGGGAATGTGCCTGACCGTATCGGCTGTAGGGTGCAGTAATACAGCACGTACAGCACGTACAGCGTGCGTACAGTGTAAAACAGCCAGATCGTCTGTATCTAAGTATGTACGAGGAGCACGTGAATGCCGAGGAGGGAGGTATTATCAAGTGTACTAAGTCACGTGACAAAAACCGCGAAATCGACACAAACACGTCACGTCACGTGACACAAACACGTGTCAACCACGTATTCCACGTATTCCACATATTCCACATACTCTTCCACTAGCCCACCATGTCATCACACTAATACACATAAGATTTGCAGTCGTGGAAAAGTAAACAAAGTCACGTGAGAAGCCGTGTCGAAACGTGCACAGTGAAGATGTGATGCTTATTGGACGAGTGGAGGTGTAGGAGTGTGTAAAAGTAGGGCTGTGTTGTTTGGGTGGAGAAAGTTACACAGAAAGTGAAGGAGTGAAGGAAATGGGACGAGAATAGCATGGTTGTGTTTGTCTCGTTGAGAGGATTACAATGGTGTATTTCTTTTTCATTTCTGAGCAGTATTCCGCTTTTTATCCTGTCTCATACTTGTACTTGTATCCACACCCCGATTGATAAGCATTAGACTTGTGGGACGATGCCGAGACACGAGACAGGGGCATATTTGGTGCTGACGGAAATACGAGGTCTTGACAGCTCTGACTAAGACATGTTTCACTGTTGAGGTATTATCTGGAGGTGAGTGGAGATGAGTCTGGTGATGTGTTTGATTACCTTCTTAATGGAGTTAAGAGGAGATAATTAAAATACAGGTGACTAATAGTTGGTGAGAAAATACTAAAAAATACAGTGGGACTTTCAGGGTCTTACGATAGACCGATGAAAGTCCACTATTAGCTAGTTTGGGTGTTGTTTGTATGTTTTTTGACAGTATTTCTTCAATTTTTGATTTTCCCACAATTTACCGATAATTAGTCATAATTATCTAAAATAATTCAGTAAATTCGAAAAAACCCCAACCTCTTCTTCTTTTGTCTGCACCCTCCCCTGCATCGTCTGGCTAGCCTGAAGACACCTGTTAGCCCACAATCGTGACAGCTTGGCTGACGCTAGAAAACCCGACTAAACGCGTCACTAGTTTGGTGCTAAGAAATGCGTTTTTGCAGTTGACGCAGTTGCTAAAGTGACAGGTCGGTGGGGCTACTGCCAGGGGTAGTTTCTGGGCGTGCTGTCAGTATATTAATTACTTGTAATTAAGTGGAATAAAATGAATTTAACAGAAAATCCAAATAAATGGGGAAAATTGTGTAAACTACAGGAGAATATGTGTGGAGAAGTGTTTAAGTGGATATTCATCATCAGAGACTATCTGTAGCTACGTAGTCACTTCTGAACGTCCACTCTGTGGCTCGCAAGTTCATATGGTTGACCTTAAAGACGTTCAACATATTCCAGAGATACCACTTGAAGACATCGAATGAAGATAGTAGGGACTACAATAGTAACTGTATGATACCCACAAACACTTGTGTGCTATTTGTTACAGGTTTACTAGGAATGTGTCTCAAATGTTGTATTACATAAGCATGATTGGAAAGTGCTCTCCTGGAAGAACCAATAGAGATACATACACAGCTCAAGTGTGTTTACGCGCCAACCACAGAGATTCAAACATCTGGCACCTTGTTGCACTGATTACTACCTCCTAACACCTCTGTTGAGTGAATCAAACATGTCTAAAAGCTGGTGGGAGCTGTCTGTCATACTCTGTCAAGTGTAGGAAGCTACATGGTACATACGGCCAACTGTCTGATTGATAATCTCTCACTTCCAGCAAATGTCTACCGAATTCGAGACCTCGTAGTAGATACTGAGAACTGTAGACTGACAGAAGGTCGTCTAAGGACATCAAGCAATACTCACTGGCGGAAAGAAAACAATGGTCTGGTGGTTCAGAGTGCCACGACGATCTTGTTCACAAGACCATTGAGATGCATTCCCACCGCCCCGAGAGGTTTCAGATTGCTTCCGTCGAGCTGGAGACTCTACAGGGGATCGTCTATCACATCCGCTGAACTACCGAGGCATAAGAACAGATCGTGGAACTGGACCACGAGCTGGAAAGAAGCAGGCGACTGAAAGAGTCCTCTCCTCACACAACACAGCTCACTCAAAGTCACCCCAAGATGTACTGTCACATCAGCTCAGCTTCAGCAGAGAAGCACAGGCTCTAGTGACATTATCGGAGTAGACCTGTGCTTTGTGTAACACAACCACAGCCCCACAGCCCCAGAGTACACTCATATCTCCTCTCCCAAACACAATCACCTGTCCACCTCCTCTCCACACCCACTGCAACGCTGGCTCTGGCGACCGTACGGAGACCTCGGCTGGATGACAGGTGGATACATGGAGAAGGGGGGACGGGGGATTGTGAGGGGTGAATACTGAGGGTAATTCATGAGGCTGTCTGTTTGTGTTACCCAGAGAGGGAGTCTGTGTTAGTAGGCACTCTGTGTCAGCTTGATGGCCCTGAGTGAGTCTGTGTTGGTGTAGTGTCAGCTCGTCCTGCTTCAGGTGTTAGTGGTTGTGTTGGGTTACTCACGAGTGTTAGGCTGCCATTGGTATCTGAGGAAATTGTTGAAGACTCACTTTTGAAGTGGACACGACCCTCTTATAACTTGTGACGCACCTGCCACCACAACACTTGGCATGTAACGCGAGATGGGGCTGTAGATTTTGAACGCTTGCAGTGAGCGCTAAGCATATGCGATTCTGATAAAAAATAGACCCCTCAACTCCTCTCGCTTCGGTGAATCGATTGGTACCACTCTCAAAGCTATTGGAACAGAATCCATCTCCAGCTCAAGAATTAAAGTAGAGGGGATCTGGATATTGAACTTTCCATATGCAGGGACGCAGAGATATTGAACTTAGTGAGGTGAGGTGAGGTGACCAAAATGTTTGTGTAACAATTACTATACCTTTGGTTTATTAGTGGCTGCTGTTCAAGGAAGATCAATGGTCATGATGAGACCGAGTGTCCAATTCAGCCATTGGAGGTGTTCTGTTGAAGATGAACAGTTGAAGCTCGATAATTTAAAGCAATAAGAGTACTGTAAGAACCCGTGACCCTTGTCTCCTTGTCTTCAATCTCTTTGTCCTAACTGCATCATGTATTGGATCATGTGCTTGTATACCCTTCATGACTACACGTCATCCCTCAGTGAACAACTACATAGCTGATATAGAAGACCTCACTGCTGAATAAGAATCATATCATTTTGTAGCCCTTTAATCAGAGACTGTTCCTATTAGCCTCCCACCTCTCCAGGACCCCTCTATCAATTTCTATGACCCATATACCTCACCACTCACCTGTACAACTCCTGAAATCGTGTGACACCTACTTGGGGAACTTTTTTTTTTCAACTAAATGATCACCATATTTCTTACATATTCTCAATAACTCTATTCATTTACAAGTACTTTTGGTATGTATCTAACTAAAATCACAGCACTCCATATCTCGCCTAAAATTCATTATTCAAAGCTGAAACTTCAACTGTAGTGCTGAATCACGTGACCGGATCTTCTTACAATTTTTCAGCACAATTACTTGTGTTATGGACGAGATCAAGAGGTCCAAATATTCCACCCCCAGCCGTGCGGCTCGGAAATTCGCTATAGCTTAAATTGCGAGAAAGAAATATATGCCAATATTTCGTGATAGAGCACTCCCACGTGACTTTCAGCAGTAGATTCGTGATCAGCGGATTCAGGTGGTCATTTTGATACCTATACAGGAAGATTTGTGTTAGGTACCGCTTTTACCCCAAACAACTCGAAACTTACCAAACCTTTGAGAGCTATAATGAGTGTACAAGTTTGTGTCTGTAGCTTGACGACATATACTGTCTTCTGAGAGCTCATTATGGGGTCTTCTCACTCTAACACTCTTGACAACATCATCTAACTTACTGACCGGTACCTAGGTCTCACTCTTGGAAAGTCGATTTTCCAATTTCTTTCGTTTTTCCAATTTTTTTCGTTTTTCCGATTTTTTTCAATTTTTCGTCATTTATTTATTCAATTAATTAATTCATTCACAACCCTCCTACACCGTCACAACAACCTCCAACTGCTCATCGTCAAAAGTCGTGACAGCACGAACCTCTCCAGACGCAGGAGCAACCTGAGGATCAAGAGGAGCTCGCAGGTAAAACTGACCGTTGATGTCTCTGTACTTATCGGTGATGTAGTCCGTGTAAGTACCGGTAAAAACCCTACCCTCGTTCTGAATTCGCACAATATCCTCTCCCTTGAAGTCCTTGATCCAGAAATCGTACTTTCGGCTGAAATCCAGCACCTCAGGACCGTTGAAGATGAAATGGTCGCCTGAATCCACAGGACCCATCATTGGGTTGATGGAAAAATCGTACACCAGCTCCCAGTGGGTCTTGATAGCGCCAGACTCGACGGCCAGCTCGTGGGTAGGTCCCATTCGGAACATTTTAATGGGACACGAGACTTCCTTAGCAACAACGAGAGAAGCAAGTAGGGCAAGGGATTGAATGAGGAGCATTGAAGATGGTTGATGGTTGAATTTGGAGAAGAAGACCTGTATTTATAATGTCGAGTTGCACTGTGGGGTAAATCTTTGGACTCTTCTGATCTGTGGGGTTTACTCCGTCTGTGTAATTTTCTCCATATTCTCCATCTCCTTGTAGTTCGGGGCTACAGTATGAAAAGACCTGCATTACGAAATACCCCTGAAAGATATTACCCAAAACACAAAGAGAGGCAAGAGGCGAGACCCTGGCTCTCGGATAAATTCGGTAGTCGCGTAAACTTCTAGAAGGGGGAGATTAATCCGAAAACAAGAACAGAGGTGATAGCTAGTTGTACCATCAAGAAAAGGCGATCTAGAACTGATGTTACTTTGGTACTACTGTACCAATGAGCAGCTATTCTGTCACGTGACATTTTATACAGCTCCTTTTCATCCCTATTCTTTGACTAACCCTGACTAACCCCACACGGTCTAGATCAATATATTACACAGACCTCGCAGGATACAGGGATAGGTAGCAGCTGATTGTTCACCTGATTTACCTGATTTACCTGACTTTTCACCAGATGTAACACCTCCTTATTCTCAGTTTAGTTGTCTCCTCATCTTCGGATGTTTGAAGTGTTTCTTTTTATCACTTGTACTTTGGTGAGATGTTAGAAAGCCTCAGATAATTATTGAAAACGACTGGAAGTTTCACTTTCTGTATTGACTCTCTTAGAGCATCTTTACCAAGGCTCAAGGCATTTTCTCTTCTGACTTGATCAACTCATCAAATCTTTAACTCAACATCTACATTAACCAACCTGAAATCTAGTCCCTGTCAGGTCTCGGCATCCTATAACAATAATATTATCAAAATAACCCCCCGTTATTAGGTGGCTTTGCTCTCAATTAAGACCCGAATCATAGAAATTCGCCGTCACCAATAATTCGAGTCAAGCCCTGATTCTGTTGATATTATCTCCCCACAATTGAGTGAAGCCACTACCTGAATCATAACTCGTCAGCATGAACACCAGCACTAAGAGTAGTTGATACGAATATTAGGAGGTACTGTAAATACTGTATACAGTACGAACACATTGATTGACTAACAACAAGTTGCAATACCGGTACTCTTGAAGCACACCAAATACTCATCTGTCTTTCGAACAGCGACAATTTACAATTCATAATGCTCAGGGTTAGTCAGGGTTGATCTATGGAATCACTACACACCTCTACAGTACGCATTCACTCCACCCCACCCCACCCCACCCCACCCCACCCCACCCCACGTTCAATCTATAATTATTCTATAACCAAATCTAATCATTTACCCCCCACGCCGGCAATCATGGTCAAGCTCCACGCCAGACTCATACCGGGATCCAGCCACTGGGGCTGGAAGTTCTCGGTGAAAAACTTCCAGCTGGCGTTGGGGTCGAAAATCGCCCGGTCGAGCTGCAAAATGCCCTTCCAGCCGGAATCCACACTGCCCACAAACGTGGACACCCGCTGGTCCCACTCCTGGCGCACAAACTCCTCGTCCCGCATGTACGGCGAGATTGGCGTCGTGGGGAGCATGTGGATGCCGATGATGAACTCGGGGTTGGCGCCAAAGTACGTTGCGTGGTCGACCTTGTTTTCGAACGTGATGCCGGGCACCTTGTTCTTGATGAACTGCGCGGGCTGGTTCGTGTTGTCGTCCTTCATGAACCAGTACGTGTTCATGGACCGCCGCATGACCGCCAGCATGAGGTTTGCCCGCGCCTCCATCGCCTGGTTGCCGCTCGCGTTCGCCCACAGCTTCATGCCGTAGGCGAAATGGTAGTCCTCGGACGACGACTCCTCGTCCTTGCCGTCCGCAGACAGGAACAGCCCCTTGGCCCACGAGTGGCCCATGTACCAGTCAAACGACCGGGACACGGGGAAGTGGGGATCGTCGTGCGAGGGGTTGGACGCGTCCCGCAGCAAGGTATCCACCCACTCCCGGTTCTGGTTCACCCACTGCCCGTCTCCAATCTCAGCGTCCACCTTGGCAATGATGCCGGCAGCGTGGATGAAGTAGGAGAAATGGAAATGGTGGTCGTTGTAGTACGTGTTGCCGAAATCGGCGTTGGGGTCGTTGAACCCGGCCACGGAGATCACGCCCTTCCACGTGGTATCGTAGACCAACGGGTTCTGCTGCTTGTTGGAGGCGAAAACGGCGAAAATCTGCTTGCACCGGTCCAGCAGCACCTTGGCCCGGGCCTTGTCGCCCACCACGTCGTTCAGCACCAGCAGAATCGTCGCAAACTTGTCCACGCCTTTTCCGGAAAAGTACATCGAGTCCAGGTTCGCCTGCTGATTCACGTCCTGGTCCATTTCCTGGATGGCAGCATCCGCAATACGTTTCAGAGCGTCCTGGTTCTGCAGCTGGCTCTGGAGGTCCCGTTTCAGCGGTTTGGGAAGGTAGCTAACGTCCCGCGGAAGCGTCTGCTCGGCCATGGTGAACCGGTCCGTGTTGTAGCCCGTGGCGTCGCCCTTGGCACACGTGAACAGCTTGCAGGGCGTCTCCCGCTGCTTGATCTCGTCGACCATCACGTGGCTGTGGTGCTCCAGCGCGTACATCAGCGGGAACCCGCTCTGGGACTGTCCGGCCGTCGGGAACTCGAGCGAGTAGATGCCCCGCAGACCGTCGTTGTCGATCGTCGCAGACAACGAGCCCCCGGTGGCATACTTGCCCGCCGCAGCGTCCAGGACCTGCTCGCTGCCTGGAGTCTCGGGCAGCACAGCCACCTGGATGACCGCGTTCTGGGCCGGGGCCTTGGAGGCAAAGTGCTGCGGGTCCAGCTGCCCAAACTCCAGGGCGCCCTCGGGCGCGTTGACGTACATGAGCCACACCACCTGGTTGTTGAGCGTCAGGCGGTACTTTTGCAGGTCCGGCCGCACGCTCTGGACCCGCTCAATGTTGGCAAACCCGACCTGCGAGCCGATGATCGGGCCCACGCCGTTGTACTTGGCGGTGACCATGCCCATGCCCCGCACGAGCGGAGCAGTGAGCCCGGCAGGACCCCGGCCAATCTGCACGTCCACGCTCAGGTGGTCCATGTTGTCGACGACCATGTCCATGCCCTGGGCAAACTCGTGGGCCCCAAACACCAGCGACATGATGCCCACGGGGTTGAAGTAGTACTGCGCGGGGTTCTGGTTGGGGTCGGGCCCGTAGACGAGCTGCGAGGCTCGCGTGTGCGACACCGCCAGGCCCTGGAAGTTGTCTGTCTTGGACCACCACACCGAGTAGGGGTAGACGTAGGCCGGCAGGTCGCGGTCGCCCAGCAGCATGTTAGCGTAGAACTTGTTGGTCTGCTGGGGTCCGTCCCTGGCGACGGGCGGCTTGAGCGGGTGTTCTCGCCGCTCAAACTGCGCCATGGGTTCGCTCGTAGCGATAGGAACTAGGGGGTTTCCGTTGAACATGGCTGGGGAGAAGGGGGAGGCAACAGGAGTACTTGTAGAAGTAACAGGAATAGTACTTGTGACCTTAGTTGGCTTAGGCTTAGGCTTCGGTCTCGGTCTCGTTCTCGTAGGTCTGTTGCTGACTACCTGCAGGGGTCTGGAGTAGGTAGCGACGTAGGTGCTGGTGTTAGCGGGGGTGGGGGTGGCAGATGACTGAGAGACCTTCAGGGTCAAAGACGTCAATGGGTGAGACGAATTGAGGGACAATGTCGAGTCAGAGACGTTCAACGTCAACGAGTGAGATGAATTGAAGGAATGAGACGTCAACGGATGAGAGGTGTTCAACGTCGATTCCGAGACATTCAACTTCAATGACGTCAAAGCCAACGAGTCCGAGATGTTCAAAGACTTGGAACGGAACACGGAGGTGTTCAGAGAGGACTCGTTGAATGACGTAGTCTGAGGGAGGTGTGACGTCAATGGGGTGGTGGAGTTGGACGTCAATGTACTTGTAGTGGTGTTCAGTGACACAGTGGAGTTGAACGAGACAGACGTAGTCAATGAAGCAGTGTTCAGTGTCGTAGAAGAATTGACTGAACCTGACGTGTATGAACCTGACTTGAACGACGTGTAGGATTCAGTCCCATTCAACGACGTGAACGACTCAGTGTTCAATGACTTGAAGGATTCAGTGTCATTCAACGAACCAGATGAATTGAGTGACGTGTAGTTCCCAGTGTCGTTCAATAAAGTGTAGTCATTCAATGACACGTCAATCTCACTCTCGTAACCCGTCTCATTCAATGGCTTCAACTCCTCCATCTCAATTGTCTCATTCTTTGTGTTCCCATCTGTGTTCCCATTTCCAATACTCACAATAGTAAAAGAGCTGACAGAAATAGCGAGAGGTGCAGAGCTCTTCCAAGCATCCAGGGTGGGGGAGCTTGTATACGTACTGGTGGTGAGAAAGGACGGGTTTTGTGTTTGTGTCGCGACTTTGATGGAGTTGGGGGGAATAGAGTTTGGGTAAGATGAGCTAGTCGGAGAGGGAATGCTGGAGGTGGAGGAGAGCTCGGATTGCGATTCTGAAGCCAGATCTGAGTTCCCCGAAGCGAGGGGAATACTCTCATATGCTCCATTTCGCCATTGGCCGTCTGTAGCGTTTTTTGTGGAGGTTTCCGTGGCACTCGAGTTCCCGAAAAAAGTTGGAGAGCGTGAAATATGTACACTCCCAACTCTACCCTCCATTATTGCTGCACCTACGCACGAATAGAGGAGTGATAGGGTGATGAGAGAGAGCATGGGAATAAAAGGGATTATTGGGAAATTGGAAAAAATCGAGGAAAATCGGAAATAAAAATGAAGGGTATGAGAAGCTGGTTGTTGGTTTGATGAGCGTGTGAGAATCAAGGAGTTTCGTCAAGGAGTGTAAAGAGCGTCTTAATGAGCGTAAAGATTGTGTTGAATAGGCGTGTGTGTGGTTCGGTTCAGGATGAGGTACGCTCATATATACAGGTTGAGGCTGGGGTTTTCCATTGAACCCCTTCTTTTGGGAGACCATGTGCCAAGGAGTAGTCAAGGGAGGTAGCCAAGAGAAGATACGACTATACTGTTATGATTATGATGGAATTGTAAATGGTACAAGTAATGAACCATTTTGTGTCTCCAGTGACTTGGTGACTTGGTATTTGTATTAAACCCTTCATGTCTCACTTGGTTCTTCTCTGGATTAATTAATTCCCCTCATAACGGTGTTGTGAGCCTCACTGTTGGGGCTGTCTCATCAACTCTAGGAGGTGCATTGGTTGGGAGGATAGATGGAATTTAGTTAGAAGTGCTTGGGGCTGACGCAATACAGTTGGGACAATAGATGGGTTGCAGTTGAGGCTGGACCACATGCCGCATATAAGAATGAGGCTTCATAGAGGCGATTTGTCCGAAGTAGGAAGAGTCTAGAATACGACAAAAAGACAATGCAACAAAAAATATGAGAAACCAATCAGTTAGAAGAGTTATAGATGTTCCCAGTCATACAGTTATTGAAGACCGGTGACTGGTAGCAATTTGGACATTAAAAATCACATTCTTTTCTATTATCACTTAATGCGTTCTAGACCTCTTGTCATAGCGCATCTCTTGGCCTTGAGGAATGTACTGTAAGTACCTTCAGTATTAGGCATTGTAGAAATATTACGAATCTGGAGAATGTAGATGAAAAACCATTTGAGTCTAGAACAGTGATTGTCAATAGGTCACAAGCCAAGGCTCTGAATGAAGTCTTGGCTCAGGAATAGGTATAATCTCATGAACAGTACTGTTTGATCACATGAACAGGATCTAATTTATTGAATTCAGTGCCCCATTTTTGTCCATATAGAAATGCTAAATCTCGTATCTGTATCGTACACCATACGATTTACGATCTAGATCTTTTCTATACCCTTCCTACTTGGCACGGATTATCTACCTGTAAACGGCAAACAATCCTGCAGGGAAAAAACGTTGCAAAGGTATGGGAACAGGAATGTTGAAAAGGAGACTCTTCATGAACAAGAGATTAGAATATAGACAAGAGCTCAACGAAGACACGTACATAGAGAGTAAGTCATCAAAAACGAAAACAGGAAAGCAGTACAGTAGGGTCTCCATACCAATTGAGATACGGCTCTTGTTTTCCTAACTTGTTCATCAACTCAGGTAAGATAAAAAGCAATTATTAACCCCAACAAATCTCCGAGTCTAGAATTTATGTCGGAGAATTGTTGGTGGTCAAGAGTGTTAGATTTTATATTAGCTCAGGTCTAGATTGAAATGACACCATAAAGAACTCCAAGATGACGCTACACTTCGTACCTAGCGCCATCTAGTAATTATCAGCGTTTTTCGCGGATGACTAAGCAGACCTCTCATAGAATAGGTTCAACACCCCTCAGATTTTAACTTCTGGCATCCTGGCCGAGCGGTTAAGGCGAGAGATTAGAAATCTCTTGGGGTTTCCCCGCGTAGGTTCGAATCATGCGGATGTCGTCATTTTTTGCAATTTTTTTAATTCACTGATCGCATTCTTATGAGTCGATTTCTGAGAAGATCTCAGCCTTATTGGCTAAACGTCTCAATTTTACCAACAAATAACAGCAGATTTCATTATCTCGTGTGGCTTACGTAAGCTGTTTCTGCAAGTTTATGGCACTCAATTTTTAAGGTTACCCAACAAACACAAAGACCAAGAAGGGGATACTAACTATTTGGTGCATGAAAGAGACAGAACTTCTTGACTGATCGTCCAAAGTCAGTGAAAGTTGAACTAAAATGAACAGCCGGCTCAGAATAATTCATGGAAACTCTTACATCAAGAAATACTTCAGAACTCAGCGTGTTATCCTAAATGCCTCAACTTCCCCAACAAAACAATAAGGAATAGCTTATTTGACCGTCACGTGTAGCTGACTAACACGTGGCACTCAGTCCATTTAAGGTTACCCAACGAACACAAACAGGATTTAACAAAAGTGGGCGATTGAGTGCATAAAAGTAAGAGAACTACTTGAATATTTAGCCAAGATCAATGAAAGTTGGACCAAAATGAACCCCCGACTCTGAAGAACACATTCAAGCCTCCACCTCAATAATTCCAACAGATCTGAGCAATCTATTCTAAATGCCTCAATTACCCAACAAAAAAGAGCAGAATAGCTTATTTGCTTGTCACGTGTACAGCAGCTCAGCTGACTAACATCATATTTAAGGTTACCCAACTAACACAGACACAAATTCGCAATAAAAAACAGCAATCTACTTGAATAACTGAAAAAACTTCATGAAAGTTGAACTAACCTGAACCCACGAGTCTGAATCTTGCATTCAGATCTCCACCTCAAGAAAAGCTGTTGTTCTGAGTGAGCTCCGTTAAATGCCTCAATTTTCGGCCAGAAATAGCTCATTTAGACGTCACGTGATCTGCTTAATAAGCAAAATCTCACGGATCCTGTTTTTCGAAAAATCGTCCAAAGTGACTCAAAAAAAATGCATTCTGGGAAATGAGCATATGAGAGTAGATAGTGAAGCGTGAGGTTACTGATAGTGTTCATCTTATGTATGTGGCTATTTTATTCGAAGAGTTCCTCTAGTTCTAAGATGTGTAAAGCATGTGATCGACTCAATAATGAGAATAGTTTCCTATATGAGGTAGCAGGATTTTTTCAGTCAGCCTCATTTGATACCTACTAACAAGCTGATAGTCTTTAAGTACCTTCAGCTCTGTTTTTCAGTCATTATGAGCTATGGTGTGCGTATTTAATATCGTTGACTATATTTGGGAAACAGTCGAACACCTCAAACATTGCGAATAAAATTCTAAATTGGTGTAGAAGCTGTTCAATCGTATTAACAAGGATGTTAGAATAGTACTGAATACACCATTTTAAAATTTAGTGCCTTCTTCTCTTCTGACAACTTCTGTTCGTGTATGACTATATCTAGTCTAAAGAAGGACGACAAAAAACGACCAAATCTACTTAAGGAAGCTGGAGAAGTTAGTATACAGATATATTGAAGCACTAGAGATGCTATGCTTACTTGTTTCTGCCTGTTTGAATTTTATTCCAGCAATAACGGTGTACGACAGAAATTTTAACAAGAAAATCATTCAACGACAAAATCGGAAACAGCTAGTACATCAAATACCCATAGGGCTTGACAGCAATAGAGTAGTACTTTTAAAGAGTTCTTTGACAGAATTCCCTGCTTATATCTTCAAATTTCATCGAGTTTGGACCTGCTCACTTGATGACATAGCGGTAGTGTCTGATGTCAAAATACAAATGGAATAAGGAAGCAAAGTATAAGTGATAGCCAGGGGTTGATAGTGCACTTCTGAGGGTAGCTTTAGAATCTACTCTGGGAGCAGTTGCTATTTTATTGAGCTTTTTGATGAGACTTTAGATCAAAGTGCTGTGTCGAATGTTGGAGGAAGATAAAGTGTTCAGTCATCTGAATTTTCTGATGAAAGGTACATGGGTAGATGAAGTTGAGCTTGAATAGTAACAAGGTACTCATATTCAGATAGTTTCAATTTTTTTCCGTTGTTACTACTTCAGCTACAGTAGTGAGTATTGGTTGGAAATGAAATGGTAGTATCTTCTTAAGGAAGAGAGGAAAACTGGATACAAGCTAACCACTAAGTACTTGCTACGCCAAGAGCATCAGAGATCAACTTCCTACGGTTTATCATTGATATTAATCAAACTATAACTCTTTGGAATTCTTAGTCTGTTTGAAGATATAACCTCCGGATTTCTGGCCTGTGAGGTTGTTAGAAAGCAGAAAAAGCTACAGATGTATTTCATCACATGATAAGTACACTCTGAAACTGTTTCAGAAGTGGTTTGAATTTTATTCAGCGTGATTTTGGACTTCTTGAGATAACACAGGTGAGTCATTTGAACGTGATTGATTATGCCAATAACACTCTTGGAGTGTTAAGAAGAGTGAATGTAGACACATTATTGCCTAAAAGAACTGAAAAAGTCACTCTAAAGTCTTCTGCTTGACTAGTTAGTCATTTTCATCACCGTGAAAACTTCATGGTCGCTCATGAGAAAAAGCTGCTGTAGTTTTTGCAAATCAGCACAGATTTTGACCAATTCTTCACAAACATATACAATGTCGCTGTGAGAGTCACCAAAACTTGTCTATATGTGTTTTGGATTTTTTCTGGGTCTTTTGTGAACCAAATATCTCCTTGAGAGAATGATATAGCTTAAATCGTTTGAATAGCTAGAGTTCGAAAATATCTTGGTACAGTCACGCTGCTCACCTGGGACTAAAACAGCTGAACTTGGCTTCTCCTTACCATCATTTTGACTCCACCAACGAGCATTTCTGAAGTTTTGAATAATTGCAAAAAATTGGCCAAAATGACTATAGCTTAATTTGGCTGTGTTACTTGAGAACAGATAGCAAGAAGTTTAACAGCGCCGCTTACTTCTCATTGTCAATACTAAGCCCAGCTCCTTTTTCTGATCATTTTGATACCATCAAAAAGGGATTTTCGAGGTTTGAAAAAACTAAATCCAACTTCGGGTTGGATGTTTCGAGTTGGCTATAGCTTAAATATGCCATAGAACCAGAAGCCTAACAAACACCCACACATGAGCTCCATTCATCTGAGATTAGCCTTTTCAAGTTCCTGTCCGTTTTCTGATCATAATGATACCACAAAAGGGTCAATCCTGAAGCTGCAAAAACTTGTTGCGAGTTCCTATAGCTTAATTTGGTTGTGTTGGTAGAAGGAGAATAATCAAACAGGCAATAACGCCACGTGCCTGAGACGGTTACACTCAAATTCAGCTCGTTCTTGGCTTCATTTTGGTACCAACAATGGGCCGATTCTGAGATTCCAGGTAATTACATTTTCGACTGGCTATAGCTTAAATTGACTGTAAAACTAGACTCCAAATAGATTTTAAAACTAAATCACCACGAAGTAAAGACTGCTATCAGAGAACCCATCTTTTTCTACTCTTCATTTTGATACTACTGTACAGTACTGTACTGTACTTGTAGCAACAGCCAATTCTGAATTTTTACAAATTTGATGCCAGTTCTTTTTCTTGGCTGCAAATAACAGTTATACAGTCTGTACTTGTAGCTCGACTAAAATGCAATCATGAATCGCTAGAACTGGGCTAGTACAAGTTACAAATACGGATAAGACAATGACTAAAAAGATGCCTAGACCCAGTAATTGGCAGACTTGTAGATCGGAGAAGATTGTGTAGATTCGTAGTGCTGATGGCTTGATGACTTGAATCGAGGCTGTATTTATAATGGTTGACTTTATCACGGTCAATCATCTAAATTACTGTGCTTCTAGTTGTCATAGAATCGTCGTTTCTCAGGGGTACATGAACTTGTGATGTATTTGACCGGTCATACTAGTCATGTGTGACAGGTCATAATCTTCATCTAGCACTTCATTTTTGACGTTCTCTCTTTCTCGTTTTTTTCTCACCAGTTTCGTATTTCACCTTCAACACGTCGATATTAGTATCAAAATAACCGCCAGAATACCCTGATTATGAAAGTAGTCTCAGAATCTACGTGACTTTGCTGTAGCACGAAATATCAGCACACATCTATTTCTCTCAATTTAAGCTATAGCGAATTTCCGAGCCGCACGGCTGGGGGTGGTGCTTTTGGCCCTCCACAAAGTGGGTAATAGTTGAGCTGGTGAGCTGAGATTTTGTGTTGCCGTTGAACAGACGCTTACTAACCCTTTGGGAAAGTTTCGTTCCTTAATATTGAGTATTGCGAGAGTAGTGAACTTTTGTTTTCTGTTGTTACTGGGTCAACTAAAGTTGAACTGTTTTGAAATAAGTGCCCCATCTCGCCTAAACATCAGCAAAGTGAAAACCTCAGAAAGTGGTCGAAATTGGTACCAAAGGGACGAGAAAATCACTCCGAGTCGATTGCAACCACTCACTAGCTCATCCGACTTTTCAGTCCTGAGCTATTCAACATATCCCTGTTCATTTAAATTAAGGTGATCCCAATATTACGTAATTTCCGAGCCGCACGGCTGGGTTTGGTGTTTTTGGCCCTCAATAAAACGGGCAGTTGTCATGCTGCTGGGCTCAAATTTTGTGTGGCAGTTGAAAAAGCGTTTACTAATTCTCTGACAAAACCTCAACCTTTGCTGTCTCGTATTCAGAAAGTAGTGAACTTTTGTTTTCTGTCGTTACTGAGTCAACTAAAGTTGAAGTAAGAATAATTACTGGTAGTTAGCTAGTGGGTAACAACCATTGCTTGTTCTTTCCCGATATAATGTATGATAGGATATTGGCGAGAATCTCCATACTACCGGCACCTGTAAACAACAAGATCAATTGTAGATAGATACTCACAACAAGCTCTTCCTGATTGCCATAAACAATCATGCCTTATCTCATTTCTCCAACATAAAACAATAGAAAATGCAAGCGGGAAACTAAAAGCAGCACTACAAGCTACAAGGGAATAGCCCAATAAATACAACCACAGCACTTTGTACTTTGTACTCCGTGCTGTTTGCAAATACAACACCAGCACGTCGTACTTCGTACTCCGTGCTGCTCATTAATGACTCTATAAATACTAACCCGCCACAGGCGATCGGCAGGTGAAGGAAGACGTATTTCCTCCCGGGGCGTCAAAGGCCTGAACCAGGTTGTACACAGACGCATAGGCGCCCAAAATGGCAGTTGCCAGCGACATTAGAAAAATGATAATGTTGAAGAGCATCCACCAGGGTCGTCCCGACAGTCCTCGCTTCCATCTGCTCCAGTTTTTCCAGGTATCGACTCTAGTCACCGTGTTTGTGTGAGGGTCAAAGTGGTCTTCCTTGGACGCCTCTTCCTGGAGCGTGAGGCCTGCGTAGAGGAAAGGAGGCAGAGTATAGGAGAACTGGAGGATACAGATGGCTCCCACGAGAGAAACGAGAGAAGAAAACTGGGGGATGGCTGAGGCGATAACGAAAGCCACAGCCCAGTAGACGAAGACCGCGAGAGTCCACAGAACTCGGCCTCCAGCTGAATCGGTGATATTGGGCAGTCTGAGGATTCGTTGAAAGACTGTTCGGTAGACAACCTTGACTCCGACGTTTCCGTACAGAGCAGCAGCGATAAGAGCTGAAACAACTCCAATCATGTTGAGAGCGTCCTGCCAGTTTTTTTCGTATCTCGTCTCGCTAGGAACGCCCTGGTTGGCCGGGTTCATCACAAACTGGCCTTGGTACGCGTACACAAACACGCCAAAGAGCATGTAGCAGCAGTAGATGACCGTCTGGGCCGTGAGCATACCTTTAATGAAGTCTCTGGGTCGTCGCATTTCCGCGCAGAACTCGACAAACATCATGGCTCCTCCGTACGAGTAGACAATGTTCATGAGACCTTGGAGCTGGGTCTGGAAGGGGATATCTGTAGCGACTGCTGACGTCTTTTTGGGAGGCAAAGGAGAGCCGTAGACGAGCTCGTTTCCTCGGACGTTGATTCCGTACTGTCTGGCGAGACCCATAGTCGCAAAACAAATGGCCAAATTCATCCAGATGGCGAAATTCGCGAGAAAACCAAAGTTTTTCAGCGACCGAATCTGGCCAACAAGCATACCTGCTCCCATGAAGATGATACAGAGAGCAGCAAAACAGACGTGCGATTTGCCGTCTTCAGAGTGGTTAGCAGCAACCTGGGAGAGAGCTTGACCGTTGGAAAGAACCAGAACTCCAACGTTACACCACAGCTGGATGGATTGAAGCAGGTCGACGGCTAGACGAAACACAGGACCGTAGATTCTTGTCGCCATGTCTCCGTACGTCCGCATGGGGTACTGCGGACTGTCCATTTTCATGTACATTTTGAAAATGAGCCAGCCGGTGTACGCAGCTGTGATGGCAAGCACGGTAAAAAGGAAAATTCCGGGAAAGTATCCCAAAGTGGAAATCGAATAGGGAGCTCCTGTAGGACCCATGATATCTGTAGTGATGAGGTAGAAGACCGACATCCACGAAGCTGTTTTCAGAGCCTTGTTAGCCACAGCCATATCTTCCTTGGCTCCCGGAATTCCGTCCAAAACACCTTCTTTATTATGTGTATGGTCTCCTCGGTAGTCGTCCGGGTAATCCTGTTTTTCCAGAGCTCCTTCCTCGGATGCTTCTTCGGAAACGACCACAGGCTCAGCATTCACAACCTCGGGTTCCTTCTTTTTGAAAAAGCGAGCGAATCCGGGAATCAGCGTGATCTGGTCCGGAGGAAGAGCGTCCTCTTTACGTCGCTGGATAGCTGCATAGTAGTAGTACGCTTCTCGGGGAGCATGGTAGTTGAGCTGGTCCGAGTCTGCCTCCTCAATGATCATGATTGGTTCATTGGCAGCGTCCAGATGGGGGTGGTCATGGTGGTGGTGTTCGTGGTAAGCTGGAGCAGACTCAGGAGTTGAGCCAGCTTCTTCAGGCTTCTTCTTGAAACGAGAAAAGACGCCCATTGTAGCAGTAAACTGACGAGTTAGAAGAATGAATAGGACAGATATATATGCCCACCGTGATTCCACCACCACCACCTTTGAACCATAAAAGTGCCGTTCATATCAAACTTCAGGGCCTGGTCCTTGTTCACGCATCTGCCCTGCAGTACCAAGCCGCCAGCTAAAGTGAAAATGCCTCGGCCAGGGGGGCTTTGTGTAGCAAGTAGAGCCCCGTTTGAACTGCTTTCAATCGCAACGTCAACTGTGCGTACCATCTGCCACCCCGCTATACTCGCCTCCGCTTATCAAGATCAGCCATTCTACGTTTACGGTTGTTTTCTTCTTGTCGGTTTGCGTTTGCACATTTTCATTTAACGTTGCTCGATGCATGGACCGACTTGGCACGGGAAAGTTTGGCTGACGAAATCCGGAAAAAACGGGAGATGAGCGGGGGGTTTTTTGGCCCAAGACTGACAAAAACCCCTTCTTGATCTGATTTGTGAATTCCTTGGGTCCCCATCTCATCCCGATCTCCCCCCTCACTTCTCCAAACACGATAAGCTCCGCCACTGCCGTATGAAACTTTGCATCCGTTTTGTGAGGCGCGAAAAAGATGACGAGACGATAAGAGGAGCCAATGGGAGAAAGGGGGTCACGTGCAACGGGCCCCAGAGATGTCTAACACCGAAAAAAGCTCCTTGGAACGCTTCAGAACGCCTGCTAACAGGACTTGTACTGCTCTAGTGTTCCTCGGTTAACGATCTTGTCTTTTGAATTCAAACTTGCAATAAGCCTGTGCCGTATGGGGTTGCAAGCGATTTTCGGGGTCCGCAGAGATGAAGCCACAGACGCTAAAAAGTGACACACTCCACCGTTAAGCCCCGACTAAAAGGACGGAGAGTGGGCAGCAGTCCAACAACGCCGACAAAGTGCATGGTTTCAACGGTAACCTGCCACAAGCCCTCCGAACGCCATTTTTCCGGCTTGGCAAACGCATTGCAGTGCCTTACATTAAACGGCAGTGCAGAGAGCTGCATCTTCGGAACGGGATGAGTTTCGGACAACCGTACGTCGGAATGGGAAATGCACACTACTTGTAGCGGGTAATTAGAATGGGGAAAAGAAGAGGCACAGACGCTAGCTTCTGAGTCATAAGTCTTGGCCGTTATTTGACCTATTTGACCGTTATTGATTGGTCATAGAGCACTAACATATCATCCCACCTAGCAACAATGCTACTCGTATCCGTACTTCTCACTCCCACTGCTGAAAAATTCTCAAGGGTCTATTCCCCATCTAGAAGGTCGCGTGACTGCGATATTAAAACCGACCCCCACTTTGTGCACCTTGTGCCTGTCTCAACGTCTAATGGCAAAGCAAAAATGGAAATCAGCCCAGACGCTGCAATATCCATCAGAAAAGAACAATGACACTCTCCCCGTATTATCCACGCTCTCCTCATCACTAGGATACCATTATCTCCCCCACATATGTCCCTAGTTCCCCGCTAGCGACGTTGCTACTCCAAAGTTTCGAAAGCCACTAGTCCAAAGCTTGAGCGCCTCACCATGGGCTAATTTAGCCAACTCCGGCCGTTCCTGGAATGTCCCATCTTGCTGCCTTCGATTCGTATCAGAAACGGTTGAAAAACTATCGCTGAAAAACTGTCATCAAGCCACAGATAGCGATTAAACGGTGAAGTTCAAGGCGTGACCAAGCTATACGAACAAGTGGTAAAGTTGATACCGACAGGGTCTTAACCGAATGTCTCAGACGGCTATAGACTGCACCAATTAGTATAATGGATGCGTCGAGGAGAGACTGAGGGGTGAGACTGAAAAAAATGCTTCCTTATACTGGTACCTGTACTACCTACAAGTCTTGGTGTTGATCTTCTTATCTAGATTGCCACTACAGAGAAGAGGCAGATTTCAAATATCGCCACTTTCTAGAGTTGCTTATGTAATCAAGGCAGACAGACAGAGCTGTTTATAAGTGCTGTAATTCGGTTGGCTTACATAAGCAACTGAAGTCAGGCTAAACACAATAAAACTAACATCACTGCACTCCTCTCTGCTTGAGGAATCCAATGGTGCTGTTAATTAGCCTGTAGCGTGAGTATTTCTGTTTCGTGGTTGCTACAAAGACACCCAACACTTGGCATGTAATTGGTGTGGAGGAGCATTACGTAGAAGGCCATTAACTTACGACACAGTAAAGCCACCACAATAAAAAGTTGACCATTCGAATTGCCTCGTCTCGAGCAATCCACTGGTATCTTTTTCGAGACGATCCGGTGCTTACCCATGAAGTCGAATTATTAAGGTGGAGTTCATATTTATTGGAGACGGAAAATGCACAATTATATTAGACTCAAATCAGGTCACGAGATGCGTTTCTTTGTTAGTTTATTTCTATATATACGGGTGATCCGTCACTCTTCCACGTTTCCCTCTTCCACTTTTCCCTCTTCCACGTTTCCCTCTTCCACGATTCCTTCATCATTTTTCCCACCCGTAGAAGCCATGCCAGACACCCACAACCACTCCTGGTCATGGTGTAGGCGTCTTCGTTTGCCCGAAGGACCCATTCTGATACTTGTAGTCGTACGGTCTCGGGCGTATCGTTTCCTTCGTTCCTGCTCCTCTGCCCATTTCTCAGGGTAGGCGATGAAGTGAAGCGGGTTTTTGATGACCAGGACGAGCTCCTCATCGCGTGCTGACGCCTGGAAGGAGATGGGGGGCAGCCGGCTGTCTTTGACCAGCTTGCACCCCTCCTCACACTCGCCTTCTTTGTGGTTGTGCTGGCACGATCGTAGAAACGCAGAGTCCAGCGTCACTGTGAACTTGTGGTCTCTCCAGTCGGGAAGAGGAGGGGAGCTGGGTGGTGGGGTGTTGGTGTCACGAGGAGGAGATTAGACGTTGGAGTCAGTGCTCAGGTCGATGAAGTCTATGGTCTTGGCTTTGATCTGTGGTGGTGAAGACGCTAGGTCATTGGTGTTCTCAGATCGAGGTGACAGAGGTGTTTGTGTTTGTGTTTGTGTAGATGAAATCTCCTTACTGCTCTCAATTGGCGAAGACATGGTGTAGATGTGTTGGTTGAAGATGTGTGAATTGAGGTGGAGGTCTTGCTTGTGAAATTGTAACGCGCGTCCCCCTTCATTTACATGCATGAATCAAGTGACGCGAGTTTACGCGTCCTAAGAATGGGTGCTCGACTAGTTATGAAGAGAACCGAGAAAAACATGGACTTCAGTAAACAAGAGAATTACTATCGTGTTCCTTCTCTGCTAATACCTCCTGGTTGTGTCTTTTATTTTTTATTTTTTATTTTCTATTTTTCTTAATTCACGGTAATTTAATTTTAATTACTGTATAATCATAACGACTGACTTGTTTGGCTGATTCGTGTATAACTGAACATGAGAGATGATCTTAGCGAGCTGGCGGATTCGACTATACCGATACCAGTGTGAATGTCTTGATTCAGGTGTTACTTAATTAAACGTATTTTTTCACGATTAGAACTCAATATAATAAAATTCATGAAAAAATACCAAATAAATGGAAAAATAAATAAAATAAAATAAAATCGGAAAAAATAAAAAATCCAGAAACTGCAAAAAATACAGAAAAACTCCGGGAACAGAAAACACATCCCACCGCACACTACCACAGCTCTCACTAACACCTTACCCTCCCTACTAACCACTCCCACTTCTATACATCATCTCATTCAATAAATATCACTCGTCCATCCCGCTGAGCAGAGGTTCAGCTTCCTCGTCTTCACACTGTGCGTTCGCCTCCTGTCTGGCCTCGTGCTCGCTCTTTCTCTCGTTCCACCTGAGTCTGTCTCGATTCAGATACCTGCCGTACATGATGAGAGCAACCATGATTGGCAGCTGGACGAAAACCACAAAGGTGACTGCCAAAGACACCCAGATCCAGTCGATGAAGTGCGACTCGTCCCAGGAGTGGAATCGGTTGACTACCAGAGGCGTAGAGGCCTCAAAGAACCGGGCAAACATCATGGCCAGCGGAATCACCAGCCACAGAGACGTCTTGTAGGGAGGAGCGTTTTTTTCGTCAAACTCATAGCCGGATTCCAGATCCTCTGCGCTGGCTTCCGAGGTCATGGTGATGAGGCAAGGTACTGTATGGATACTGGACGAGGGATGGAAGATATAAGAGTCAGAAGAGAGCTCGAGAAGAGAGCTACAGTGAACTTTGAAAAAGCCGCGGTGTGATGTGAGACATAGCGATACCTAATTGAGAGAGATATTTGTTTATGTTGGGGGTAGTTCTGTGATTGTAATGATTGGATGATACACAGATGAACAGAAATATTGATAGCTCTTCAGTCACTCCAGTTACTTGTACACCCCCAACAGAGAGTTCAATATACGGCCGTTATTGCGTTATATATGTCCCTGGTCGATCAAACTTATAATACGAGTCTCACCTTAGCTGAATGTCGATGGGGCTTGAACGTACGTGGACCGTCTTCTTCGTACAGTATTCAGACAAATATCCCTCAAAGAAGAGTTCTCCATCTTTCACGAAAAAACACTTCTTTGATGTTTGACCTCAAGTCAGCTTGCTACTGTACTAATGTTGCCGCTCACCCCACGCTCATCGTCAAACTTCATTCCATGCAACTCCAAACAAGACTATTAAAAGCCTCTAATTCTCACCTTACTGCCAAGCCTCGTATGCATGATAACGGAACTTAATCGAATGAGGTACAATCAGACGAGCTACAAGTAGGTAATTACCAGTCAAACGTGGCTAGTTCGGGGGGTTACCCTATTTTTATCCCCTTTAGGACCAAACCCCCAAAACTTGTTTTCGTCCGAAAGGGGAAAGTCTTGAAATCTGTGTGTGTTTTAGATATTGGATACCCACACCATTGCCTGACCAACCACAATTTATACCCTTTTTGACTGAGATAATGATGACCGACCTAAAGATACCATTACTAACACCATCTACGATACCTTGATGTTGGATGAGACGCTGCCTGTCATGTCCCTTGACTGTGTCCCAAGCCTGACCGTAAAGGACCCCAGCACTAGAGAGTATCCCCCTCACGACTGGCTGCCCCAAAACCTCATATAACAGTCATGGACGACCCTCCAGCTAAGTAACACTGCCGATACTGCTGCCAGCTGTCTTGATAGTGGAATTGACTGTATTAATCATTATATCTTCTGTTAATCATTGCCTGTAGAAGTGTTCTTTGTATAGAAGATGATGTACCTGTACTCACGAAGTCCTCTTAAGTAATGATAGGTAGACCTATTAGCCAGTTTACTTACAGCCAATCTCTCAAGGTAGAGTGACCCCCCGAACTACCGGTAGCCACGTTTGACTGGCACTAGAATGATACATTTGATTACCGTACTCGTATTTTCAACGCAGTACACCTTCACTAAGGCATCACCATTCAGGCTAGAACTAGTCATTCACCCCCCTTCCTTCATTCACACTGTCCTTCTGTCAAGACTCGGGTATCGTTGACATTGTTACGACTACAGTCCTACATGTTGTGTTGGGCAATGCCTCCTACTGTTGGTCAATGACACTCTGGTTACGGTATCAACTCCTGCTGTTGGTCGACAACAGTTGCAAGCAATTCCTCCTACTGTTGGTCGACAACAGTTGCTACGCAACAATTGTCTCCTACTGATGGTCAACGACACTCAGGCTACGCCTTCGTATCGTCTCCTACTGTTTTCACAATAAATATAACTAAAGCACTCTAATCACTTCATATACACCCTCAGACCATCTCCCAGACTCATGGTGATATGGGTCTTGAACAGCACAGGAAGCCCCTGCTCGTCTCGCCATTCAATCTCGGAAAACTCCTGGATCAGCCGCACAATCACGTACGAAGCCTCGGTCAAGGCGTACTGCTGACCTAAGCAGATTCTTGGGCCTCCATTAAACGGCAAATACTCCCATCCTTTAGGACAGTCAGGCTCTCCCCAGCGTTCAGGACGGAAATCCGACGCGTCAGGACCCCAGATTCCCTGATTGTGGTGCATGAACAGCACCGAGTACGCCACAATCTGGTTTTTCGCCACGTAGATGGGCTCATCGTAGTTCTTGCCTCCTCCAGTGGGTAAGGTTGTCTCCTTGTTGGCTTGTCGCATGTTGATAGGAACAGGAGGACATAGTCGAAGAGCTTCATTCACCACATACCGCAAATAAGTACACCTCTTGAGCGACTCAAAGGTGATGGAGTCAGGAGACGAGCCGAAATGAGCCTTGATCTCTTCCCGAAGTTTTGTCTGTTTCTCAGTGTTGGCAACGAGACATAGGAACACAAACGAAAGAAGAGCAGCTGTGGTATCTCGTCCAGCAATGAGAATGTTGATCAGCTGGTCTCTGATGGCAGCTGGGTCTCGGGTCACCTGAGCTAGCTCATACAGAAACGTGTACTTGTCTGCACTCTTGAGCTTGAGTTCCTCAGGACTCAGCTGCAAAGCCTGGTTGACAAAATGGTTGGAAAAGGCATGCACGTTGTTGACGGCGGTATGGAACTTGTTGCGGTAGAGCACATCGCCCCAGATCCAGTAGAAACGTTGCAGTTTGGATCGCATGGCGGAAAATTCGAGAGCAGTCGTCAGAGCTTCAGGGTACGCTTTTCGGATTTCTTCGGAGACGGAAACCGAGGAGACGTGGGATGAGTCACGTGATCCAATGTCACGTGAAATAGGCCGCTTTTCGTCTACCGAGTCACGTGACCCAAAGTCTCGAGAAAGAGGCGTTTTCTCATTAGTTGTCTCCCATTCGCTTAGAACGTTCGCATGATAGTCACGTGATTTGAACACCATTTTCTCGTTAGTCCTCTTCACCTCTTTGAGACAGTCTCCCAGACTATCGACAGACTCTCCATAGAGCAAATCCGTAGCAGTGTCCATTGTGAGCATAAAGAACAACTCCTGAACATCTACTTCTCCATTGAGAGCCACCTTTCTCTTGACAATATCTATGAGCTGCTGTAGTGATCTCTCCAAAGACGACAAATGACTGACTCTCTCCTTTGTGAACTGGGGTCTAAGTAGAGCTCTAGAATGGGCCCATCTCTGTCCGTCAAGAGTAAAAATTCCGTCTCCCATTAGCGTGAACAACAGAGCATGTCTGGTCTTTCCCAGATCGTAATCTGAGAACTGCGTAGCCAGAATCGCCTTGATGTTCTCGGACTCCGAAGTGTAGATGACCTGTTCTCCTCCTAACGAGACGATAAACGTGCGCATCTGGGTGAAGTAGTGGACGATTTTGGCGTTGTAGAAGCGGTCCTTGTTGCATCTGATGACCGCGTAGATGAGCCACCAGCCGAATAGACCTGAGGATCTAGATGGACATTTTCCGAGACTCAGACGGTACTCCTTGTATCTTCGATGGAAGACGTTGATCTGGGAGTTCAACAGTAGGAGTAATAGGACCACAGGCACAAACAGAAATGGTAGTAGAAGCAGTTCGAGGTTTGGTATCATCTTGACTTGAAGCTGCGAGTCTTGGACCTTACCCCTAAGTATATATCTGACCCTGTGTCTTTGTACCACCCCTTTATTCCTCCACCTTAAAATCGGACAACCAACAAGGAATGAGACATGTGATGGAAACACACTAAGCTGACTTGAGACGCTAGTGAAGGAGAAATGTGGGGTAGAGTCCGCACGTGCAAGTGTCAGGAGAGATCTGTTGAGTCACGTGACAAAAGGGGAATTGAACGGTACTGTACTGTACGCTTTTGTGTCTTTGGGGCAATTGGAAAATTGCATCTTATTCTTGGCCTTCAAACATCTTCAACTGTATTCTTTCCAAGTTGAGCTTACACCAAAGAGAGAAGCATTTATCAGATGAGAACTCAGTAAGCTCCCAACCTCAGAGCTCATAACCTCAAGGTAGAGATCTCAGGACATCTTCAAAGCTCATAACCCCAGTAGACAGTCTCCTTCACCTCCCTCTTTTCTCATAACCTGACGTAACCCAACAAAGATTACTGATCTCAGTAAGTACTTTCCCCACCTCTTAGTGGGGTAGGTTGAACGTGCAACTTGTGAAACATCTTCAAAACGAGGTGTTTGGAAGCGGAAAAAAAAGCCCTACAAACACAGAAGGTGGAGCTGTCATTTAGACAACATCAATTGTCAGCTGACCTCAAAAACTGTTCTTCTTACGGTGTTCAAAATCACCACACAACCACCTCATGTAACATTGTTTTGGCAGCCAGGAGGATATTTTACCCCACATAACCGGATTTTATTAATTGATGAGTTGAGGCAAGCTAGAGGACGAAATGAGGCCAGAAAAGCTGATGTAGCAGTGCAGCGTAGGATTGGCGAGAATATTGAATCCAAACCGGGTTATTTTCACCCTTGATTTCATCCGCATTACTAATCGCAAATTGACATTGGGAGGTACAACGAAATCAGGGTTATCTTATCCATCTGTTTTGATTCAGTGTTTTTAAAAAAAACATCTATCAAATTCAGTCCATCCAATCCCAGTACAGTACTTGTAGCAAATGCAGTTCGCATGACAGATTGTGCTGGGGTATTTCTAGGAGGGTCCCACTAAATGGTCAGATAAATTCACGCCTTAAAATTAAAACCGTCACAGACGCACCAACAATAGAGCTATCAAAACGGCAATAGTACAGTTGAAATCCTCTCGTCTTCCTCTTCATTTTGGTACTAAATAAACCAGGATTTGGTTGCACACGGGTAATGGTGGTTTGACTCTCCACTTCGAAAGCATCACCTTGTCGAAGAACCACCTTATGAAGACTGAAAATAAAGGGGAAAAAAAAAAAAAAAAAAAACCCCAAACCAAACTTCTCAGCTATTCTGTAAATTTGCTTTTTTCACACCACCAACGTCCACCTTCCTATTACACGTCCACCTTCCTATTCCCAACTTTCCACTGACTAACCACACATGCACACCTTAATTACGTCAGATCATCATCACTTCTCCACCACCAACATGAGCCGAACAAACCTCGCTTACAAAGTCGGAGCACACGTCTCCACGGCTAAGGGCGTACAGAACGCGGTCACCAACTCGGCCAACATGTCTGGCAACTCGTTTGCGCTTTTCCTCAAGTCCCAGCGTCAGTGGACAGGAAGAAAGTACGATCAGAGTGAAGTCGACGAGTTTCACCAACTGTGCAAGGAACACAAGTACTCTGGCAAGACGGATATTCTCCCCCACGGCTCGTACCTCATCAACCTGGCTTCTCCAGACGCAAACACCGCCTACAATTCTCTCAAGGGTTTCATTGACGATCTTCAGCGATGTGAGCTGCTAGGGATCTCCAAGTACAATCTTCATCCAGGTGCTACGGTTGGATATGACAAGAAAAAGTGCATTGAGCGGCTAGCTGCTAATATTGACCGAGGCCTTGAGGCTACGAACTTTGTGCAGGTTGTTCTGGAGAATATGGCTGGTCAGGGCACTACTCTTGGTAATCTCGATGATCTGGCTGCTATTATTAATCTGGTGAAAAACAAAGATCGGGTCGGTGTTTGTATTGACACGTGTCACACTTTTGCAGCTGGCTACGATCTCAGAGACGAGCAGTCGTTCACCAAGTTCTGGAAACAGTTTGACAAGCTCATTGGATACAAGTACTTGTCTGGTATTCATCTGAACGACTCCAAAACGCCTCTCAACAGTAATCGAGACCTGCACGAGAACATTGGGTATGGATTTATTGGTCTGGAAGCTTTTAGACTGGTGATGAACAAGCCTGAATTGCAGGGTTTGCCTCTGATTTTGGAAACACCAGGAGAAGACGATATTCGAGCAGAAGAGGTGAAACTATTAGAGCAGCTGATTGGCAAGGATGCTGACGACGAGTTTGTGCTGGAAAAGTCCAAGGAGCTGCAGAAACTCGGTGAAAAGAACCGCAAAGTGGAGCAGGAGAAAATGGACAAGAAGAAGAAAAGTAGCAAACCTGAGAAACAAAAGCCGTTGGACAAGTGTCTGGAAGATAAGGATGTGCTACAACAGTTTGTCAAGGACGCAGACAAGTATATTCGGGAGAGGGATATGATGAGCGAGATTGTCAAGGGAGAGGGAGAAGAGAAGCCCAAGAAGCGGGCCAAGAAGGTCAAGGAGGAGGTCAAGGAGGAGGAGCTGTGAGGTGGTGCATGGTTGATAGTATAGAATGTATTTTTAGCAGAGAGTGGGGGGTAACAACAATTGTAGAAGCTCTATCCAGAGTAACAAGTGTACTAAGGAGTTTTCCAGAAAGTCAACTGGAAGTCCTTTGAAAGCATCTAGAAGTTCTTAGAAAAGTCGTCTAGAAGTTATTAGAGAAGTCATCAGAAGTCTTCCAGAAGTTGAAGACCAAAAGTTCCTTGGAGAAGTCAACCAGAAGTTCCCTAGAGTCTACAATACAGTATCTGGTATAAACTGTAACTTTTCATATCACTGTATTGTCCTCAATGTGGCTGCTTATCAAGGATCTAGCTAAGCTCTTGTTTATCAGATACGACAAAAGCAAATCGTAAACAGTACGATACCTGTACCCTACAGTGATAGAAAAGTTGGTGACTACAAGATAACACCAATTGGATTAATGCCGTTTTTATTTCGAGAAAAACAGGTCACATGACTACGGTTCAGAAGGTCCAGCTACGAGATCTGTGAATGTCTTTTCCAGGGTTACCATGTAGAGACCTCTCACTGATTGGAGAATCTAATTAGGAAGGTGCAACTGGCTTCTCTGAGTGCCCAGTCAGACACACTTATTGGACATGATCTACTGTACTTGTAGGAGAAGACAGATAACAGGATTTTCTGTGTTTTGCCGCTCGAGACCTACGGCCTCTCACTGACTTCTATGAGAGAAAATACCTCAGATCATAATACTGGTGAAACACGGGGAGTGAGACACCTGAATACGGGATAACAAATCTCTCAAAGTGGATACGAGGAAGGAGTGTAGTCACGTGAGCTGATAGTACAGAGCGACTGGTAAGACAGTGTGAAAAATGATCGTCCAGCCTTCTTGTTCGAGGAGTTCTCACTAGTAAGACAAGGTCACATATCGTTCCAAGCTGACATACAAGTCTATAAGTAATTAGAGTATACAGTAGGTGCCGTAATAAGGGGAAGCTCAAGCATTTGTAAAAGAAAGTCTGAAACGTCAGCATCTACACCAGTGCCATAACAGAGTCCCCAATACTTCAATGATCCCATCCTCCGTGTTACTCCCTCATCTATGCCCACCATGTAATTCTTTATATACTATATTTATGCGCTTGAGGAGACTGCAAGTTGTGTTGTTTTTGGCGGCTCATGGTCGCGTTTTTAAAGAGGGCGAAGGGATTCTGGCGTTTGGAGGACAAACCGGGTGACTTAAGGTCAACCTGGCGTCTGAAGGCCAACCAGATAGTCCTCCGTAAGCGAGAGCAGTCTACCAGAAGGGACCAGCAGTTCTACCAGCACTCCAAGGGGCTGTCCTAACACAGCCCTATCAGCCGTTTTGGCAGTCCTGGCAGTCCTCCGTAGACAATAACAGTCATACCAGCAGTCCTAGCAGCCCTGGCAGCCCTTTACCAGTCATACTCGTGCCTTGCAAGTCTTGCTCTGACCTCCAGACTGTGGACCCATCTTCCCACCTCTAAATCGACAACTGATCCAGGGAAATCCGATCAAACGACGCCCTCCGTTTGGCCGGTTCGAGCCTGTAGAACTTCTCGCGGCCGTCATTGGACCGTCCGCCGATCCACAGCTTGTCGTGAGGCGACTCTGCGAGGTCTGGTCCAGCCGTCTGTTGTGCCGTCGGAACCGTCGGAACACCCGGTGTTTGTGTCACCGTTTGTGTCTGTGTCTGTGCTCCCTGATCAGGTATCGAATGATTGTCGAGCATCT
This sequence comes from Yarrowia sp. JCM 30695, assembly GCA_001602355.1. Lineage (NCBI taxonomy): Eukaryota > Fungi > Ascomycota > Dipodascomycetes > Dipodascales > Yarrowia > Yarrowia sp. JCM 30695. Next base: position 1,532,396 of record BCLX01000005.1, read on the forward strand.
TGTACATCTGGGACGTGGGACCCGTGGTGACGGTGGCCGTGGACGCGGAGGTCTGTGTGGTGGTGTTGCGTTGGTACGACGTGGAGAAGCTTCCAAATAGCAGCGAGATGAACGGTCTGCTAGTGGGCATGTCTGTGGGAGATGACGGTGGTGACGGTGGTGATGTGGTGTGGTTATAGGTGAGAGGTTGTGTCTTGGCGTGAGGAGTAAGACGAGAAACGTGCGTTGAGGGGGGGTGCTTAAGGAGGTTTGTGGTTGTGCTTGTGGGGAAGTTTGTGCTTTCGTTGTTTATGCCTTTTGCGTGCCTCTGTTGTATGAGCAGTCACCTTCTGCTTGTGTCTCGTAGTCTTCCAGTGTTGGCACTGTTTATGTCGTATAGTTAGACACGGCTTATCGGATGGAAGAGAGTTTTGACGTTGTGCCAACGTTAGTAATGCATGTGATGCGAGATAAAGCGAGCAAGGCAGTGGCAAGACAGACAAGAGAAAGAGAGGGGAAAAGATGGGAGCAAGGACGAGTTTTTGTTGCCAGCAAGAGGCAAACAGCAACTGTGAAGTTCGATCGGGTGGTGAAACATAATAGAGCATGGCAAAACACGACAAAACACTCCCTTGCATTCCAACTCTGTTGACTGGGGTTAATCGCTCACCAAAGTTGCACTACAATATGTATGTACATACGGTATAGACACGGCTTTGATAATACGGATTGTTATAGGACAATAAAAGAATACGATCTCCACATCAAATGTATCAATGCAGGACAGAATCGTACGTGCCCACAGGATAAAGAAGATCACTGTCAGGTCATTGTCAGGTCATGCCTTTCTCAGACAGCTTGAACAAGCACTCTTTCTCTTAACTTGTGCTTTCAAAATCTGCCCCTAATTCTATGCTCTATCTTGACCGAAATATCACCGACCATTGAAGACAAAATACTCGTACTTGTTCAACACTCCCCTCTCATATTGTCCCCATCTCACCACCCCAATAGATCACATGATCGGAGAGATCCGGGACGTTTGGGGCTGAGACAGAAGAGAAATCGAAGAAGATCGAAGCCAAGCAAAACCGATCGAGCTGTGCGACATCTCCGATCTCAGTGAGAATGTCAACCAGTCCCTGAACAGCTCGTTATTATGGTCCGTTATTATGGGCATCTTAAAGTTCCGTTCCGAGCTCCGATCTTGGCCGTCAGTAGTAGTGGTGCTACCGATTGTTGAGAGGTTGAGCTGTTCTAGAAGCTGACAGGTGAGATTGAGACCGTTGGCTTTTGTAGATAAGAATATCTGGTGTTGGTGCTTATACGATATCGTACATACACCTGATAAGCATGCACTCACTGTTTAACGAATACGAGCTTATCTGAGAGTTTCAACAAGATCAGAACTGTCAACTGGTGGGTGGTTTTCTTAGATATATATGGCTCGTTTGGTATCAAAATACTCGAATTGATCTCCCAAGTATGACTAGCTTACTATCAGAGGCCATCTTGTGCTGGTGTGTCACTGGTGGGTCTTTTATGACTAAGCCTCTTCTGAATAGCTAAGGAGCCTCTGGAAAACGTGCTATTTGATCAGCGATAATGGTGAATCACGAAAATGACGGTTTAAACGAGATTTCCGACCATATTTCCACTTTCAGAGCTCAAAATTGCTTGGAAATGGACTCCTGACTTTTGAGACTCAACCTATGATGTGCTGTGTAAATTGAAGGTCAATACCATCTGGTGGAAGTCATATTTATCGGATCCTGAGTTTTGAGACGAGTTCAAAAAACCAAGGGAGCCATCAGAGGCTCACCAAAGACCTCAATGCCACTTTTTCTACTTCGTCATGTACTTATACAGGTAAAAATAAATAAAACCATATAATTGTCCCCACCAAGAATCGAACCCCGAGCCCTAGGGTAACCACTCAGAAGCTGCCTAAAGCAGACCTATTATAACACAACGATGTGGGGTGCTACAAAAAAGGAAATTGAGCAGTAACACTCTTAAACAACGCTATAATCATCCCAGCTATTCACCTACTATTCCACTGCTCAATAGACACCTCAATTGTTGCTCCTCTCAATCTCGTACGATAGGGTTAGGGCTGCTCATGGAACCACCTGCGGTTGGGAGTTTGGAAACAAGGTTTCGACATTCCCTCGACCCTCATTGGTCCGGCGTGCTGGGTCCAATATCACCAACTTTTCAAGTGTCTGACTGCACATTAGTTCTAACCCAAGCAGAAATGTCTGGAATTCAGGTGAGTCTTGTGAGGGAGGTGTGAGGGGGCGAGGGATGGAGATAGTGAGACAGACGACAGACTACAATGTCCTTTTTGTGGCTCTCGATTGATGGATGAGGAGATGAAGACGAAGGAGCGGTATTTGATGACACAAACGACATACGAGATGACAAGGACAGGATGACTGTTAGCGACACAGACAGGGTGGAGAGACCAAGCGAATGAGCGGTTTATGAGCAAACGACAACGAGGTTATCAACGACCATCACAATCCAACAATCAAGGCGTTTAGGGGTATGGGGTGATGTGGAACACGTCTGACAGAGGGTGACAAAAGGTGTGTGATGGGAGGTGGTGTGAGGGGGTGAGGGGGTGGTGAGGAGGTTGAGGCTGATGACGTGGCGTAACACAGTCACCTCAGTTGGACAATATTACACCTCTGAACACTACACCTCCAATCACTGCGACAACACCATCAACTACACGACAACTGCACTCATCACATACGACCGAATTGAAGCCACGACAATACTTGCCCTCACAAATGATTGTCATGTTTACGTCTTCAGAAATTGTTGTCGTGTTTTCTCAGAAACTATTGTTGTCTTTTCTCAAATGTCCATTCTCCTTCCATCTTTGTCGTCAAAGAAGTGAGCAATAAACCAAGTGTTTGCTGCAATCTTCTGAACCACTGCGACTATGTCTGTGGTCTTCGTGGCATCTGTTGCAACTCCAACACATACTAACCCAGTACGTCAAGAAGCCTTCTTACAAGATTGTGCCCCACTTTATGGGCTTCAACCTCCCCACCGTGTCCAAGTGGATCCCCATTCTGGGCATCTGGGGCGCCGCTGCCGGAATCGGAGCTCTGTTCCTCATTGAGGGTGTCCCCCGAACCCGACAGGACATTCTCTCCAAGATCCCCATCATCGGCGAGCACTGGATCCGAGAGATCCCCGCCTCCGACAACCCTTTCTAATCGAGGTCCATATAGATTATACATTGTTAAAAGAAGACAGCACGAGTGTACAGCACGAGTGTACGTAGTACAACGAGTGCTGTTTGGGAGTAGTGTGCAGCGCGAGTGTACGTAGTACAACGAGTGCTGTGACAATGGAGGTAGTGTGGAGTATGAGTTGTAGTACAACGAGTGCTGATGTGGGAGTAGTGTGGAGTACGAGTTGTAGTACAACGAGTGCTAATTGAAGTGGGAGAAGTAACCATCAACCAGAAGTTTTGATAGACAAAATCAGTATATAGCTGTGTTTCTGGTCTGAGTGAATTGGTGCTTACTGAAGACGCTGAAGTAGAAGTAATTGTAGTGGAGTATTTTTAGTCATATGCCAGGTCATTGAACTAAGAGTACCATGGTTTGAGTTTCTTGGTACACAGGGCTATCACCACCTGTATGGTGGGGTCAAACATTTAACAGCTGGACAATCGCTCATGTTAGACACAAGTGTCTGTTTTTGACTGTTAGCTGTGATAAGTCTAAGGAGCTCTCCATGGTAGACTCCATGTTGGACGATCAGCTCATGCTCCAAGTGGACATAAAAAAACACTGTCTGTTCTTACAATAGCTAGTACTCGTACGGATTGCTCTAGATATCAAGGTCATGTTAGACACACTCATCTCTGAGCGCATTCTTGGTACAAGTGGGAAGAATGTCAAGTTTCATACGCCACTGTTAGATCTTGTGAAAATGATGATATCAAAGTGTTAGCAGTACAGGTATTTACTCTAGCTCCTTTGGTTCTCTCGAAGCATTGTACTAAAGTCAAGATGCAGAGTTCTTCTGTTCATGACAAATGTATACAAGTCTACGAAGGGCAGTACAAGATATCTGACATTCATTTCTTGTGAAGTGAAGTTGTTACGATCACTTACAACAAGCTCTGTTTGCTTGATCTTATCATCATTAAGTGAAGTTCTATGAGGCTGCGGTATCCACTGTCATCTATGAAGTTAATTACTGCAATGTGTTAGGTCTCATTCCGATTGATAAGTACTGCTGTTTCATTGCTGTCTGTTCCGTCAATCAAGGCTACCTCTTTGGTTCCTAGTCCAAGAATGCTGAAATGACATTACTTGAATTAGTTGAAGATTACACTTGGGAATACTTACTCTGAAAGCTCATTGAACTTGAGAGATATAATCCCGCAAAACACAACAAATTTACCCAAAAAGCGACCAGTCAACTCATTGGACCTACATTTATCACGTGACTCGTTTTCCACCCTCAAATCCACTTGCTTGACCACCATCACTACTTTCGTCAGGGTAGCTCTCTCCATACCCTAATATACCCATGCTCAGTTATACACGGGGTATTTAGCACCTCCACAAACTTTTTCTCACCTGCACACCACACGCGAAAAAGTGAGTATCCAACACCGCAAAAAAAAAGCCGACGATACAATGATGATTTAATTCAATGGGAATCTCTCCGACAATTTTCATGGAGGAAAAACTTTTATATTGAACCTCTGATCTTGTGCTTTGAATGTCGCGTTTTTTGACTATTACTAACAGCAGTTCTTGAAGATGAGGTGAGAAGATTATATAGTGAATGAAGCAGTTCTAATGTGACCAAGCGAGGGCTGACTTGTAGGTGCTTGTAGATGACGATGCTGAAGTTCTAGAATGATGGTGTTAGATTATATAATAAAGATAAGATACTAGGTCAGCACTGTTGATGTTAGGCCAAGAAGGGAAGTCATGACAACCTATGTGTTCAGATTGAATCTCAGACTAAATCAAGATGCTTTTTGAGTCTCTCTTATGACCTTCAATCTTGGATCAGCTTATAGCTACAATTTCGGACCCAGTTCCTTGCACACTTGTCATCTCAGATATCAAGTAATTTTTACCAATACTCAAGAGTTCTGGTTATTACCTCGAAGTAGTTTTGTTGGACAAACTTGTGCTTGATCTTGAGAGCCAAGTGAAGTCGGGTTGCGCTTTTTCCGTTAGGCTGCCACTCTATGCGTTTTTCGTGTACACATTGTGGCAAAACTTGATCACAATTAATTCCCATTTTATCGGGCCTTAAACGAGTTAAGGTTGTATTATGTAAGCGACCGAATGAGGCATTGGGTGATTACGTAATGCACTAAACTACTCATATGTAGACTCAAAGCTGTCTAACTCCATTAATACGAGACATTTACGGCCAAGACTTTACCATGCATTTGGTTTGCACTCAATCAGCCACAATACAGAATTTCATCTCATATTCTCAGTTATTACCCGTTTTTTGGAGGGCTCAAAACCCCACCCCCAGCCGTGCGGCTCGGAAATTACGTAATATTGGGTCCACCTTAATTTGACAGAACGAAGGAGGACTTCAACAGTTCAGGACTGAGAAATCGGAGAGACATTTGGATAGTCTCATTCGACTCGTGGAGTTTTTGTCGTCATTTCTATATTGATATTGGCTATACATTATTTTGTTGAGATGTTGATTCGAATGGTGTCCCTATTCTTACCGTTTAGGTAATCGGGTTAGGGGTGAATATTGTGTGGAAATATTTAGAATTAGCTCCGCCTGCATATCTCGATCTGATCTTCTTCCACACTTCTTCAAATGACGATAGCAGGGCTTACACAGCACCTGAAGCCGTTCTATTACCGGGTGCGGCACGGCAACACGACGCTGGCTGCAGATCGAGGCACAGTTTTCATTGATGGTGACGATTTTGCGCAAAGATTGTCTGCTACAGGACACTACTCCCTTCGGTGCGATTGGGGAGGAATCTGTGGACGAGTCGACGAGTTTATGACTTACTGGAAGGACTGGGATATTGCGGGAATCATGTTTGACGGCCAGGGACCCGAGATTGACCGGGTCATGTCTCAACAGGAGGTGGACACCGAGATGCGAAACATGGCGCAGATGCCGTACCTAGGAGGCAAACCAAATTCTGTTTCTGCGATTGTGTACGACTATTTGCGTGCCAATTATCCGCATTTGAACGTGATTGCGACCCCTACGCGAGACAAACTCGAAATCCTAGCTAGTACTGTCTACCAGTATGCCAAACGCAACCGTGACAAGAAAGTGTTTCTTCTGGGAACAGATAACAAGTATGCGAGTTTCTTTTGGCCTGAGAATGTCAATCTTTGCCACATTCACGCGCTGAAAACCGACTGGGAGATCTCGCAGTTTTATCCGCCAAGAATGCTCAAAGTGGGCCTCAAACTGCACTGTTTCGAGCTCGCTTTTCTGTGTATGGAACAGTACAAGGGAAGACTGACTTTCCACAAGGCGAAAAAGTGGCTACGTACCAACGACAAGTACCACCAGTGGCGAGAGTACCAGCAGCGTATTTTGGACACCAAATACAAGCTGATTCGACCGTACAAGCATATTAACCCGAAGACGGACTGTTTTGAGGTCCAGAGAGTGCTCAACACCATCAGAAACACAGGCACTTTGTATAAACAGATGCCTCTTCTCTGTGAGCCTTTCTGGGCAGAAAGTTCTTGGCTTTGTGGTCGTCACTGGAGATCTCTGGCGTATGAACTTATGGTTGAACGAGTATCCCATATGCTTGAGAGATCTGTCAATTTTGTCGAAGGTAGACGAGAAGGATCTAATATCGAGATGACCAAGGTTCCCATCACAAAAGCTGCTCGAGCCAAGGAGGATCATGTGTACCAGTCTAGATCTCATCTGCTCAACCGCTTCCAGAATATCAGTTTCAAAAATATCAAGACCCAGATCAAAGACGAGATTTTCAAGTACATGCCTGAAGAGAATCTGGACAAGCGACTTGACTACGACCAGAAAAAGTACAGAGAGGTCCTGGACGCGTTCATGTTCTACATCTGGGCTCCTGACCGAAAACAGATTGAGCGAGATTACCAGGAACGAGAAAGAGAGAGAGTCAAGTATCCTGTTCCGAAATACCGCCGAATCGTCTGGGAAGACCAGTACATGCACATGAGCCCTACTTGTTTGCGTGTGTACAACAAGTTTTACGCTTGCATTTACTCGCTAATCCTACTTCAGTCTGTCATCGAACTGCCTCACCATTTCACCATGGCCGATCTCGACAGTGTTCAATGGATTCGGTTCTGGAAAAACAAGGTGGGTGAGCCTGGCCTGACTGAGGAGCAGTTGGCAGATATGGCCGATCCTGAGCATCTCACCGACCAGTTTTACTCGTACTATTCGGATCTGTCTGTTCGACGAGAGCTGGATGAGGCTCGACTCAAGTGTCTGCGTCTGATCAACGAGGGTAGACATGATGAGCTTGACGAGGCTGAGGAACAGGTGGTTAAAGTTGAAGAGAAGATGATCAAGGCTGAGTTGGACAGACAGGAACGCATTCAGGAAGCTCCTACCACTGCACGTCTTCTGATGACCGAGTACAAGAGCATTAAGTCTGCTCAGGAGCATGAGGATGATGAGACTCCGCGGTTCAATGTGCGGCTACGAGAGGCGCGTCTGGAGAGAATCAGGGAGCAGCTGCGGTACGAGTACTCGGATCTGGTGGAGTTTGAGAACGACACGTTTGCGTACAAGGAGGGTAAGGAGAAGGTTGCGGTGGAAGAGGACCGTGTGCAGCGTCTGGAGTGGGATGCTGCTCAGGCAGAGAGGGAGAAGGAGCAGGCTGAAGAGAGGGAGAGGCAGAAGAAGCTGAGACGTGCTCTCCAGGAGGAGGAGAATGAGAAGAGGGTGAAGGAGTTGAAGGAGAAGGGAGAGGGTGAGGGTGAGGGTGAGGGTGAGGGTGAGGGGGAGACACCGAAGAAGAAGAAGCGGAAGAGGAACAGAAGGAAGAAGAAGGGAGGTCAAGAGGGTGAGCAGGAGGGAGAGGAGAAAGAGGAGGACGATGAAAAGGAGGAGAAAGAGGAGGAAGGAGAAAACCAGGACAATGAGGATGGACCCAAGAAAAAGAAACGGAAGCGAAGCCGAAAGAAGAAGAAGGGTGCTCAGGAGCAGGAGGAGAAGATTGATGAGGAGGACGACGAAGACCTTGACCGTCCAGTCGTACAGTTCAAGTACGACTTTGGGGATGATGATGAGGATGAGGAGCTCGATGATGCTGTGTACGACAACAGTGAAATGCGGGAGTACGAGGAGCAGCTGTTTTTGTCTGGCAGTGAAGACGAGGACGAAGACGACTCTGATCTTGAGTTTGGAGGATACGACGAGGATGTGGGTATTGACGATGAGGAGGGTGGTCCTGAGTTGGAGGTTGAGGGAGGTTTGATGGATGATTAAGATGATTGGTAATAGGATTAATGGATTAATGTTAGTTGCTAGATTTGTGCGTAACTGGAGTTTGTTGAGGGACTTTAACTAAATGTATCTCGGTCGGTTGGTGAGATGACGAGATGGAGAGTTGGCTGTGTCTTTCCATGGACATTCTAAGCCTACTCCCTGAAATCCAGCCTTCTACCTCTCTTTCAATGCCTTTCTTGAATGGGTCAAAACACCACCCCCAGCCGTGCGGCTCGGAAATTGCCTATAGCTTAATTTGGAGAAAGAAAGAATGAGGCGATATCTTGTGACTGAGAGCCGCGAGAGACAATTGGCTGATATGGCTGTATTTCACAAGCACAGGGGATCATTTTGATACTAGTAATGTGATGGTAACTTCGATACCGTGGTGTTGCTGTTAGAACATAAAAAGGGTTTGTCCTGTAGAAGAGGCGACAAGTAGGGAGGGTTCGCGACTAGAACACCTGTACTTATAGAGGGCTTGTGATCACTTTTGAGTTCAATATCGTGTACATTTTCCATCTCAACTGTTAATTAATGCAGACGGTCATCTGACCTCCTCTACTTAATTACAACGACTTGATGGGGAGACGTCGGATCAGCTTGGTAGTGATACCAATGGAATGCTCAAGTCGAGGGGATTTGCATGGTCTACTTTTCATTGTTGTAGCGTGATTTTACTAAGAGCTAGGGGATGTTTTGGTTACTGCTCCACCGTACCACTACATGCCAAGTGTTGGGTGTCTTTTACTTGAGCCCCAAAATCCGACTCAAGACTTCATCAAAAACCCTTGAATTTGACGCTCTGTAGAAACTGGTACTTGTAGCCTGATAGTGAATGTTGTGTCTGAGGCTACTATAAACCATCAACCGTTGGGTCAAAGACGGTGTATACCTTCTCAAGATCGAAGACTATCCACAAGACCACATTGATTCTACAGGTCAACTACGTCCCCTCAAAGACAGTCTTGTAAGTCAGCTGTTACTTACAAGTCATAGGATTAATGACACGAAGAGGGCTAGAGATCTAGATAGGACTAAGTATGCTCCTGTTTCAACTAAGATGAACAGGTTTGAGATGTGGTCAAGGACACTTAGTCTAAGACAAATAGAACAGCAGAACTGGTATGTGGTTGAATGATGATGAAGCTACCATTCAACACCGAACAATGTAGACTAGAGTACCATCAAACCAAGACTTATGACACCTCTTCGTGTTTTGGTCTATTTATAACTCACCTTCCATGCACTCCACACAACTCTGGAAAAGGTATGAGGTTGCTTATGTCTCAAAAGACAAGACCGATTTACGAGCCTTACAGTCAGCATCTCAAGTGCATCCCCATCTACAACAAAAACCCACTAAATCCGCTTCATCGTGAGTTCAAATATCGTCCTCTAATGTTCCGTAAATATGACCGAAGTCCGTGGAGGATATCTGAGTGTTATTGACATATGGTGGAAAAGAGAGTTGGAAGTGGTATGAACACAGCCGTAAGAATCAGATAAAACTCTTCTCCTATCTGTTCCTCAACTGGAACAGTTCTAAGGGTTCTATGTTCTGTCTTCCATACCATGTTTCTCCTACACACCTCCAAGTTCAGACACCTGTTCAAACACATTCAATCCTCAACTTCCGGAGCAATATGTCGCACCTAGGAAACGGCAGTGGCAGTGTAAACCTCGCAAACCGAGACTATCACCTCCTAGCCAAACACAGACTGCACGGCTGGGCTTAAAATAGAACGGAGGAGTGCATGGTGGAGGTAGAGTTATCGGAGTGAAAACGGAGGTGTCTAAAATGTACTCGCAATCCAAAGGGAAAAGTCGTTTTGTCACGTGACCAACATTTGAAGCTGATCACGTGACTCATGCAAATCTGATCACGTGACTTCCCCACGTGACTTCCCCTTTGGTACAACTTCCTCAACTACCGTTACCCCAATCAAGCACTCGTTTAGCCCTGCGTTAGGTTTCGATTATTGCAACTTTAACGAAAGCCAAGTGTTGTGGCTATAAATAGATTGAGATGTTGGAGATATTTGAAGATTGATTTTTGGAATATGAATTCATGTTTCTTGAATTCTTCTGTTTGTTAGGATAGTCATGTTTTGTTTATTTGTGTATGTTCTGGTTATCATGTTCTTGTTATCATCTTCTGTATCGTCAATTCTCTAAGCACACCCTTTCTGCGCCTCGTACCTCATTCCAATGTCTAAACTCACGTTACGCCGCTTGAATATCTAAGATCGTGACTTATATATCTGTAGAGACAGCCATTATTGTTCAAGTTGTCATGTCATTCACCATCACCTCCGAAATCACCATTGAAACGTCACCCGAAGTGGTGTCCAATATCCTCTTTGATTTCGCACACTACTGCAAATGGAACTCTTGGCTCAAGGTGTCTGGAGGTCCGCCAAGACGGAAAGAAGCGACCTTTTACTTCGATCTCATCGGCTCCAAACTGGCGATATACGCTACCAAGGCCGATAAGATCTCCTCTTATACACCTACAGTGATGCTGGCGTCACCGAGTGTTTTGAAATGGAGTAGGTACGACAAACACAGATGGATTTTGGATGGTGAACACACGTTTGAGATTGTGGCTTCCAAGGAGAACACAGGGAGGTGCATTTTCAGACAGACGGAGAGGTTCTCTGGGACTCTGGCTAGAGGGTTGTCATTGACGAGTTACTATGATCGTCAAAAGGAGTCATTAGAGCTGATGAATCATGAGCTGAAGCTTTTTGCGGAGGAGATGGTTCATTCGGATGAGTTTATCGAGAGGTTCTCAGAGAAGAAGGAGAGGCACAATTTTAAGAGACATGACGTTTTTTTCAGTATTGATTGATAAGGAGGGTTAGTTAGGGTTAGCCAGGGTTATAGAATTGGATGAATAGATGAACATTAGAGAAAGACACAGAGTGAAGAAAATGTGCTAGTAAACGGATACTACATGCCAGATACTGTAGCAGTACATCCATCGTCTAGTTTACACTCCAGGAGTCTCAGCAATATCTCTCCAACATGGAGCATACTGTATCACAGCAAACTGTCACTAAAACGACAGATTTCATCACAGCCAAGGAACCACCAAATCCGAAATGTTTCACAGCCAAAAGGAATATCTAAATCACATCTCTCAAAGTCAGATGGCACACTTTCATCCAACTGCTTAATCCACATTCAATCGCCATCTATATTTTAAAGTATATCTCAACAAATTAATTAACGACTTACTTATCACTTCCTGAAAGGACGTTCCGATCACAAACCTACCAGGCTCAACAGAGTGCGCATCAGGTTGAAATTCATCTTCTACAATCACCACGTAAAGGTAATTCCATTCAACACCATCTAGAATCGAACCGACAAACACCTCAAACACAATGCGACCCAAACGCGCGCTTTTCCTGCACTGTGCAAATAGGGTTACATTGTGATCAGCCGTGGCGTGAGAGGAGGGAACCAAAGTTGATGTAAAAGTGAAAGAATCGATCAAGTAGTTTGATTGTCACGTGACCATACACGTGACGGCTTACTCTACTACTCAAAATGTCCCTTTTCTTTCCAAAATCTAATGAACAAGTCCCTCCTCCCCTCGCCCTGCGTATCTCATGCGCCTCCGTTCTATCGACAGGCAACCTGCCTAATTGGGACAAACATCAACATTCCCATGTAGGTTGAAAAACAGCTACACAGCAAAACAGAGATCCGCACGATTGTCTTAGAAGCAACCATCACACAACTAAGGAGCTGCCTGAGTGTTTCAAATCACAAACAGCGACTAACGACATTACACAAACGTTTGCATCTTAAAAACAGCTCACCTAACCCTCTATCAGTCCTGTTACTCCACCTTCAACATGGACAGACCCTTCATCATGGAGAGTTCTCTCTCAACAGCCATCACAAACACCACGTCATCATCCCCCAAACGGATATACGCGGGATTGCAGCAGATTCGGGCGATTTTCAAGTCGCTAGTTCGAGCTGCTCGTCAGACATCCAGTATCGACTTGTGTTCCAACTTTGAGGAGTACTCTCAGCTACAGGACTCGTTTGAGTACAATGTGGCGTCCAATCTCGTGACGACCATTGAGCGCATGCTCACAAGTGCAGACACGATCCAGCATCTTCCGTTTGCGATTGATTTGCTTCGAGGAGCTCTGCTGTTGCATCAGCCCAGTCGGCGTATTTTTGCGACTGAAAACAACATGGGGCTGTTCATCAAGCTGCTGGGAACCCCGCAGGCCGTGGACGTGACGATCCGAGCGCTGGTCGCTTGTTTGCTGCGAGAAGTGCCGAATATCCGGCTGTTTGAACACATGGGAGGATTGGCGACTATTTGTACGCTCTTCAAGAGAAAGGAGACACCCAAGGATGTCAAGCTCAAGATCCTCGAATTTCTCTTCTTCTACCTCATTCCAGAGACACAGACACGGCAGAATGTGGACAAGTCAAAGACCCTGTACAGACAGACCATGTCGAGAGATAACGTGTATCGATTGACAACGGAGGATAAACAGGTTATGCTCGGCAAGTACCTGAGTAATGTCAACGGACTGGTGAGGGAGTTGCACGAGAGTAAGCCGTTTGGAGATATGATTTTGGAGTGGTGATTACAGTGGTCGTGGCGGTAGCCATGACTACTGTGCCAGTGCTGTACTCACAGCTATACTAACGGACATTAAGTAAGGATGGGAATAAATGTAAAAGTGGAAGTGGAAGTGTAGATGAAGGGGTGTGATGAGTAGCAGTGGAAGCTTGAGATGCTGAACATAGACAACACACTCTGGAAAGGTGCTGGTGTTTACCAGTGTCTAAAGCGGTCTAGTTTGTGTCAGTAGTAGAGAACATGTCAGATAGACCCAGGGAAATAACTGCTTGTACACCGGTGTCTAACGATGACTACAGTGCTGTAGTGATGTTCATGGTGTCTGATTGTAGCCACAGCGATTGTGTTTAGTAGAAGAATGTACTTGTACCGTTGTTTGAGACATCTGCTGAGGTTTACCTACTCAGACACCAGCTACAGTTCTCTAATAATAGTTGGGCCCTGGTATACGCGAAGGTGGTGTTCTCAGCAAGTAGTAGCCTTTGGAGACGCTTTTCGATGAGTAGGGTAATCGTATGGCAAAGCATTGTAACCCTGACTGGCCAAAAACCTGTCAAAGTGGTATCAAACTGACGAGAAACTTACCCTGGATCTAACGGGATTTCTCATGAACCTGTCAGGTCAGTCAGTTCTGAGCTCGTGATATTGGCCAAATTAAGGTGGACAAGACTGAAAAAAGTATGCGAATTTTGCAGATAGCAAAAAATTAAAATATTATCAAAATTGGTATCAAAATGACGAAAAAAGTACCCCGAGTCGAATGAAACTATTCACAAGCATATCAGATCTCTCTGTCCTGAGCCATACAACTTTCTCGAATTCCTCAAAATAAGGTTCTAGTCGTATTACGTAATTTATGAGCCGCACGGCTGGGGGTGGGGTTTTAGCCCCTCTCAAAAAGGGGTCATTGTAATGGGAAGTGGCTGAAAATAGGCATGACACATTCTCGGAGTGCCATAATACAACAGTGAGAATCTCAAACTTCAAAGCTGCTTATCAGAGAGAATACGTTTTGTTGAGCAAGGCCAACTGGAACCAAGTAAATTACTTGGACTCACTGCCTATAGCTTAAATTTGACCAAGAACACAAACACGATGAGAACACCGCACTGGCCGTTGGATCAACGCTACGGACCCAGGACTAGTGCCAATCGCAATATTTTGGTCGCTTTACTCACAGCTCGAGTTTTCAGCGCGGATTTCCAAAAAGTGAATTTGTGATCGACTTGAAATGTCACCAGAAACAGACACAATCAAGCAAATTTCCAATCAGTCTCACTTCCAACGTTACACACAAACATTCTATGAGCTTCCAGCTTCAACAGTCCTCTTGACATCACCCTTCTTCGCACATTACTCAGCATGTACTCCAATACCCCTGTTTCAACGGGTCGTAAGATTAGTCGATTTCGGACCCAATAAACAACAAAGAGATGCATCGTGTTTCCAACGCTTTCGCGTTACATTTCCGGTTCTGGTTCGTTGGGTGGATGACTCCCGTTTTTTGCTGTCAAAGACTGCATGGAAAGAGCTGTCATGGGAGAAGAAGTGGGTGAAAAGCTATGAGAAGACAATGATTCTACGCGGAACAGTCTTCCAAGCAACACCCTACCTTTAAAATTCAAAACCACCCACTAGTTCATTTTCTACGACCCATTTAGTCCGTGCGGGGCATGTATGGCTGCATTAGCGTGAGTCTTGAAAAGTCTGGGGTAGAGATTGGTGGTTCGAGAAGATGACTGATACAGTCAATATACATACCAAAATACTCCCCAAGACGCGCTGAACACGGCTATATACTTCCCATAGCTAAAGCTCATCATCTCAGCGAATAAAACCTCCCCCCATCTTTCGTCTAAGTTCAATAAGATTTGACTCACCTGGTGCATCAAACTTTTAGCGTCCCCGAGAGTCACTTGAGTCACGTGCGGCAAGGTTCGAGTCACTATTTGAGTCATGTTTTTCACTGTCTTTGATCCTCAGAAAATGAACGACCTCGAAAACGACGAAAAACGCATCTCAGTCGAGGAGAAGCAGCTCAGTGCTGAGGAGGACGCCGAGCTTTCGATTCCGACCTCTGTGAGCGATGATTTACCCCTTCCTGATAAGGGAATCGCATGGATTGCGATGATTGGAAGTACCCTAGGACTCTACTCGTCATTCGGATACATCAACGTGGTGGGTCTGTTTGAGGCGTATTACCTGCACCACCAGCTGTCTGATTACTCGGCATCCACAGTTTCCTGGATCACCTCTTTACAGGCCTTTATCCTTTTGGGAAGTGGAGTAGTATCTGGACGTCTTGTGGAAATGTACGGTCCTCGAAAACTTGCTATTGTAGGCACTGCTTTCACTGTTACCGGGATCATGACTACTTCTGTGTGCACGAAATACTGGCATTTCATTTTAGCCCAGGGGATTTGCACGTCTATTGGAAACTCGTGTGTCTACTATGCTTCAATCGTGTCTGTATCCACTTGGTTCAAAAAGTACAGAGCTACAGCTATGGGAGTTGTTGTGGCAGGTAGCAGTCTTGGTGGTCTGACTCTTCCGTTTGTGTTTTCAAATTTGCAGCCTCGAATCGGGTTTCCTCAGACAGTCAGAGCTATTGGTTTTATCATGCTGGGAGTGTGTGTGATTTGCAGTGCTACTATCAGTTCCAGAATTCCCCCTAATAAAGATCTCCAGAAGAAGTTTTTCGATTTCAAGACTGAAGTACGACAACCACTCACCTCTCTATCTTTCTGTCTCATGGTGTTTGCCTTATTCTTTTCCTACTGGGGTCTTCTAGGAACTATGGGATACCTCTCTACTCACGCTATTGCACATGGTGTCAGTCAAAAGACAGCCTTCTACATTATTTCCATCTACAATGCAGCCTCGATTGTCGGTAGAATTGGTCCTGGTCTTTTGGCTGACAAGTTTGGCACTTATAATCTCCATGCAGCGTCCTGTTTCCTCTGTGGAATCCTCATTCTCGCCTGGTGGATCCCTGCCAAGTCGAATGGTGTTATTCTCTCATTTGCAGGCGTCTTTGGCTTTGCTACAGGACCTTATACTTCTTTGTTTGCCAATCTAGTTGCCGTGGTAACTCCTCCTGCTGAGATTGGACGACGACTAGGAGTGGTGACTTTTTTCGTGTCTATTGCTGCTCTTACAGCTATGCCGATTGCAGGAGCTACCCTCGATAAGGAGCATACCAAGTTCATTGGTCTGCAGGTCTTTGCCGGGGTAACTATGCTTGTTGGAGGGTGTTTTGTGATAGCTAGTAAGCTGGCTATGGGTCATGGGTGGTTGGGGAAGTTCTAGAAGAAGGAGGGAAAAAGCTGTTACAAAAAAGAAGATATGAGCTCTGAAGAGTGCTCAGAGCTGCATCTCTGCTGAAATAATGATGTATATACATTTAATAATAATGAGAAAGTCTGAGGTGTGTACTTGGCAAGGTCTACTTGAGAAGCAGTTTTTGTAGCACGAAGATACAAGGATGAAGATACAATGCTTAACTTGTTGGTTTGATGCTTGTAGTGACTGTCGTTAAACGATCAATGAGAAGACTGAAGACTGAGAGTCCATGGTTAGCTATGAACTATGAATGTCACCTGTAAGCGTTAGTACTGTAGACTGTTGTTAGCATTGAGCTGGGACTGTCATGGAGGAGCACACCTGAACAAAGAGCGGAACTGGTGAGTTCTGTGTTGGAACCAAAATTTCGAGTACCAAACTGCTTCACTGTAACTGAAGCTCCAATTGTCAGCTGACGACTGTCATTGAATTCAGTTGGCTGAGAAAGGTGTGGCAGAAAGAAACGTATCGGGCTTACTTCCCACCTCTTAAATAAACATCGTGACATCCCATGCGTGAGGTGCCTCATGGGAGGAACTTTGGGGCTGTACTTTGGGGCTGAATCATGTGAGGCACTTTGGGGCTGAAAATACCGAACAGACATTACTCAACGGTGGTTGAGAAGAGTATGTACTTGTAATGGAAGTACACATGTATTAGGAGAAACGAATCAGATAGTTCATAACTAAAGCAGATTAAATATATGACACTTTTCTAGCTGTAATCTATCGCTTGCTTGTGAGTTGGATGACATCTTTGGTGGTGAAAGGTATCTCAATCGTCTCAAGTAATTCAGCTCACAATTGCTTAGGCCATCTCACCCTACTTCCACAACGCTGAGAAGATCCTATTGAAACATAACCTTTGAATCAATGAAGACGTTTGAAAATATTTCAGACAGCTTCAAAAACAGAACAAAAACCCCTTTCTTAAGACGAGACTTCTCAGGACACTACCCCTGGAAACGCATCAAGTCGTTATAATCACAATAATCTCCCTCAATCGGTCTGTTCTGCATCTTCTGAACAGCATTCCACTTGACCCTAATTCGTACGTGTTATACTTACAAAAGAGACCATAAAAGACACCTCTGAAAACAACTTCTAAGAGTCGGACAGCTTCACCAACTCTTACAGCTGTTTCAGGTGACTGTCATCTAAAAAGTCCATTTCACCTGAGGATGCATACTTAAGACGCCATTAATAACATCAATAAGAACGACTTGGTAATCATTACACCTAAAACAAATCCTAAAAAGTCCACGATCTCCTCTCTAGTCCCACACAACATAGTGATTACGTAAGCGCAACTCTTCAACTGACAAGTCTAATCAAGTCCCCTTAAGCATAATCCAAGCTGCTTCTCCTCATACGCTTACAAACCCCTTACTCTCTCTGAGCAGTTAGACAGCAAAGACTAATTAGTTGAGGAGCTTAAGTAACACCAAACCAAGCAAAGTACACTGAAGTTGACGCCAAACTACCTTCAAATCTTCCTACTGCTACCCTCTTCGGTCACGTGACCCTTAGTCAGCCCTTAGTCATCCTCAGTCAGCATGTAACATTGCAATTTCTCCTCGCATGCGGCTCAAACAACGTGCTGCAATTGGTGTAAGGTAAATGAGGTTTGAGATCAACGTTGGAGGAGGGAGTGGCAATCAATGTGGGGTATTGAAGGGATGGTTGTCACGTGACGTAAAACATCATGTCACGTGACCCAGGAATCATATCACGTGACCATACTGTTCCTGCCTCACTTTGGATCGCCTGATTCTCCATCTCCCTCCTTCATCTTATCAAGCAATAAAGTTGGATCATTTTGAGTGGCCTGGGAATTGAAAAGTGTGATTTAATCAGATGGATGGACTACCATATCGAGTATTGTTGTACACTTGAAATGTCACTGTCAAGTTCAGCTCATCTTTCTGCTTAAAATTAGTGACTTTTTCTTTTCATTTTTTTCTATTTTTTCTTTTTATTTTCCTCCCATTTTCTCCCTCCCTCCCACGATAATCTTCTGCATAGTCCACCTTAAACTTATTTCTGCTGCAAGTCTAGCACTGGCGAGTCAGCATCTCTTGAACACTCTTGAACACCTCCGTTCTACTTGACGACCATGTTACGAGCGCAACTTCGACCGAGGTTAGGAGGGGGAGCTAAAACGGGGGCTTTTCGACTCTTTCGGACAGGTGAAGTGTTCCTAAACGGGAAGCATGATCAGAAACCGAAGTCTGAACAGCATGACCACGAACACAAACACAAACCACAACACGACCACAGTCATGAACACAAACATGACCACTCACATGATGGCCACTCACATGACCACGACCACTCCCTAATGGGCATGCTCAAAGGCCACAACCACAACCACGGGGCTCAACAAAATCCCATCATTTCCGAACCCAACGGATGGAAGAACCCTGCTGTTCGAATCACCTGGATCGGACTCTTCTCCAACGTCGGAATGGCAGGTGCTAAAGGCGTGGGAGGCGTCGTGTTCAACTCCCAGGCACTGTTGGCTGACGCAGTGCACGCTGTAGGAGACACGGTGGCAGACTTCCTCACCCTAGCCACCGTGTCCATGGCGTCCAAGGACCCCACCCGACGCTACCCCCGAGGCTACGGCAAAGTCGAGGCCATGGGCGCTGTGGGCGTGAGTTCGATTCTCATCCTCGCAGGTGTAGGAATGGCCGTCAACGGCTTTGACGCGATTCTGTCGGCCTTTGATCTGCACTTGCCGAGTTTCATGGGGCAGTTTGGACATAGTCATGGGCATGGTGAGGTGGTGGGTGGTGACACAAAGACAGCCGCTCCTGCCGACCTCAATGCCGCATGGCTGGCAGTCGCTTCTATCGGTATCAAAGAATGGCTGTATCGGGCTACCATGAAGGTTGCCATTGAAAAACGGTCAACCGTTCTGGAAGCCAACGCGTGGCACCATAGGCTG
The DNA here is from genome assembly GCA_001602355.1 of Yarrowia sp. JCM 30695. Taxonomy (NCBI): domain Eukaryota; kingdom Fungi; phylum Ascomycota; class Dipodascomycetes; order Dipodascales; genus Yarrowia; species Yarrowia sp. JCM 30695. The sequence continues at coordinate 1,551,771 of BCLX01000005.1, forward strand.
GACTCGCTGACCTCCGTCGTTGCTGCAGTTACCATTGCTGCTGGCCACTTTTTCAACGCCGCATGGCTCGATCCTCTGGGCGGTCTCCTGGTGTCCTACGCCATCATCAAGGCTGGAATTTCGACTGGAAAAGAGTCCGTGTACCAGCTGATGGACCGATCGCTCGCCCTCGACGACGAGACGTTTGAAATGGTGCGTGACAAGGCAGAGGACTTTCTGCGGTCCAAGGGTATGGACTATAGGGTGGAGAATTTGCAGGTGCTGCCCTCAGGACCCAACCTGGCCGCCTACCTCGACGTTATTGTGCAGAAGAACACGCTGACGCTGCCGCAGGCCAACCAGATTGCCCGCGAGGTCGAGGAGGATCTCATGAAGGAGATTGTGGGCATGAAGTGCGTCGACGTGCATATCCGCGAGGAGGGCGAGAAGTTGAGGGGGATTATCTAAGACGATGGAAGAGGTAAGGACTGACAGTTGACGAAGGACATTTGGTCAGATGTAACGGAAAAGCGTTAGGTCAGAAGATGTGTTGGACCAACCTCCAGTCTACCACCATTGAAAGAACACTAAGGATGACGAAAGTCAGGGGATGTATATAGATGACGCATAGATGAATGAGATACGATTGACTACTGAGCAGTAGAAGAGACCCAAGAATTGATCTAGCAATGTCATCAGACTGAACAGTAGCTCTAGACAGTGTAACAGAGTCAACTGAAGAAGACACTCAAGAAAGAGTCATGGAGTACATCAGACTGATCAGAAGATAGTTCCAAGATCAAAAGCTCAGAAAATCTGTTTGTACTATTCTTATTCAAATATAGAACCACAATGAGCTCAATTGGTAACTTTCAGAAATTCATCAGACGATGTTGTCCTTCAACTAATACTCAACTATAAAATACATGCCAACCAAAGTGAAGTAAACTAGACCAAGACCCATCACCCTCTAACTCCCTCAATACAGGATATCTACGGCTGAGATTTTACCAGACATTTTAAAAGCGCTCTATCAGCTGCCACACGAAATCTCAGCTCATCTGCTTGGTTATTACCCGTTTTCTGGAGGGCTCAAAACACCACCCATAGCCGTGCGGCTCGGAAATTACGTAATACTGTGTCCACCTTAATTTGACGGGTACAAGAAGAGTCGATAACTCAGGACTGAGAAATCTTACAGACTTGTGACCGGTTTCAACCGACTCATGGAGCTTTTGTCGTCATTTTGGTACCAATAATGCTCTAATTTGACCCAAGAAAGAAAAGTGACAAGTTCAGAGACTTATGGTGAAAAACGCATTCAGTACTCCATATACGAAACATAATGCCATTAGGATCATAATCACAACCAGCTACTTGTAAATAACCAGCCTTGTGATGCTGTAATTGTCAAGTCCAGTAGCCTCTTCTATACTTTACGACAACCACATATTCCAACACAGTTTCATGTCTCTAATTCTTTTTTATTATCTGCTCCATTGGCATAGACACGTGCTACAAGTGCATTGCCGCTCAATAAGACTGTTATTACATCGTGAAACTCCCACATGTGATTTGTTGCAGAAGAGGAGATTATTATGTTTCAGGACCGAAGCGGTAGTTGGTGAGGCTGGTGGGAAGAACAGAATGCTTTTACAAGGGAGGTTGGTCAAAAAGGGGTGTGGTTCAGTGTGTGAATTTCAAGATGGATACTGTGCTTGTGGTTGCTATGATTCTGAACCTCATGTGAATTATTCAGTGTCAGATACCGAAGTGGGTAGATAGTTGTACATCTATGAATGATATGTAAACGATACTCGACTTCAAATTCTTCCTATCTCATAGGAGCAATGTTAAGATTTAGACACATCTTTTGGATGGCTCTCTACTTACAAAGACACTTCTAGCTAACCCCTTCATGGGTATCACACTCCTTAACAGATGAGGTTCAGGTAATTTAGAGAACGAAATAACCACATACAGCCCATATAGAGCCCCAGAGACTGTACCCCTTTTTCACATCTTTCTTAGATCTCTTTATCTGGCATACTCCTGCAGAGTCCTTGAAACACCGTGCTGGTTGATTGTCCTAAAAGTAGAGAGGTGATTTTGTGGTGCAGTTGTAAAGTGCCAGAAAGAAGTGTTTGCAACTCAAGAAACACAAAATCACCTCACCAACAGCTACTCTTCTGATGTTCTACTCTTCAGTGTTAACATCATCAGTTCACTAAGAGCTACAATAGCCATCTATTCGTTCTGAAACAAATGTGGACCTGACTATCCACGTCCACGTCCACACCTGTTTCAAATCTCTGTGGCAGTTACCTATTCCATTGTCAATCCATTGATTCTGCCACATGAGGCCTCATACGTTATGTGGCAGACAAAATGAGAGGTACGAACCAGTACCAATCCTTGTATATATATATGAGATCGACTTCGTAGATCTATTCAACACAACCACCTTCACCTCTTGCATCTTCACAACCGTCTCACCTCACCATGTCCCACATTTCCCACGATCGACTCCCTACTGAGCTCATTGACGATACTGGCTCTCTACTTAAGCCCCAGTCGTTGGGAGGACGATACGCCAACTGCGTTCTTCACCAGGGTCAAGTGTCTACCTAAAGGGTACACAGAACTACTTAGACACCACTTACGAACACTAACAACGCAAAATGGACAACACAAAATGGAAACGCAAAATTGACGATAGACGAGCCGCTGGACCGCTCAAATGAATGAATGAATTATGATTAGCAGATTACGTGACTTGTAGATGTATTTTTGTATGAGGCAGAAAATAAGGTTTTACCATTTCTCATGAGGCAACGGTCAAATTGAGATGCTTAGAAATGTACCCGGGAAGATTGTTAGAGACGCAAAACTCCGTCTGACGAGTATTGAAGCCTGCATAATACTCTTGGCTCTTCCCCCGTATCTCCAGCACCTTCAAAAACCATTTTCCCCACAACTCCCCCAATACCCACCCCCTGCTCTCCAAACTAATACCAATCGACTCCCCTGATCAAGACCTTTTCAACGACACCAATATCAACCCATGTATCCCACACTCTCCCCTTACCACACTACCACCATCCCCCTCACCCGAAAATAAGGTTCAAGGCGTCTTTTCGATTATCACCAATTCGCTAAGGTTGCCTCACCGTCCCAATCGGGCCTCATCCGATTTGAGAAGAGAGGAGAGCCGAAACAGGGCAAGTGGGGTAAAGTAGGTCACGTGATAAGTCATGTGATCAACAAGGGCGGAAGGCGACAACTATCAATCCTACAGTTCGGTCACGTGACTACCAGTACTCCACCAATCTCCATCTCCATATTCCTTGCCTCGGATCAACCGGATGTAACGGAAAGTTCCGGAAGGTCTACAAGTAGTACATTGTATCCGTATCCGACTTTCGGACACAAAGCCGAAAATTCTGCTTAAATTTTCTCGACACCCCTCGCTTGGTTTGCCACTTGGATATCCCTCGTTTAGCCCCTGTCTTTGGCAGGAGCTCGTTGGGCCGCTGTTGGGGGCTGAGTCTCAGAGCTCAGTATGATAGTTACAGTTGGGAGGTCCAATAGTTAGTTTACAGTTGGCCAATGGAACAGCGTGGATTTTACGTGAATTAGTGGGAAAATGACAGAAAATGTAACAAAATGTAACGGAAAAAATTGGAAAAATCGGGGTAAATGTGGGAAGGCGAGGACGATCGAATCCACGGGTTTTCCAAGCTCCATCTCCACAATTGCGCCGGTCACACGACATCTGCAGAAGATACATGTGCAAAGCATGAGGTGTCAATTGTGTGGAGGGTGGAATTTTGAGAGAGGTGTGGGAGAGGCAGATTTGGAGGTATTTGGAATTTAAAAGGTGTCACGTGATGCTACGGATCAGGCGAGTACAATGGTAGTACTCTCGTGTCTCTACCTTCTCTACATCTCTCGATATCCACCGCCAATGCCAACCGTTGAGCCCTTACATTAGTATAAGTCATCAAGCGCAAACCTTGGAAAAATGTCAAACTCAGAGCTCATCGGGATTTTTGAATGTGGTATAGAATGGGAAGTATAAGACGGAAAATCGATTTTCTTGGACCAGATTGATCCCCTCAGTGCAGCGGTTCCAACAGTACTACTCCCATATCTCCAGCTCCTCTGCTCGTCTCAATATGGACCCTCTTCATAAGTGAATCGATCATCCGATCTCAAGATGATCACTAATACGCAGATGTGTGCCAAATTTGAAGGGGAAAGAAAACACGTTAAAAGGCTGCATTTCTAAGCACTCCCAACTACAATAAATCCCTCTATCATATCTTCTACCACCAACAGACTAGTTCCTGATGCTCCACATTTTCACACTGCAATAAACTTTTTAGTTGCACCTTTTCTCTGCATCCCAAAATGGAGGAAGAATTTGAAGCCTATATAAATGCCGAATGAGAGTGGCTAGAGAGATGGTAAAAGCACCAAATTGTAGAGCGGATCAACAACACCTAAATACCGCTTCCCCTACACCTCCACCTCCTCTCCAACCCTAGAAAATTACGTCTCAACTTCTCCCTCCCAAACCTTATAAGACTATAGATACTACAGCGTGACTACAACTCCACACCGGATTTTGAGAGTAATAAAAGAGGCAGACAGATAGAAGAGACGTTAATCCACTCCAAATCGTCTGAATAATCCGATTACGTAATAAAACCCACCTGTTGTCATACGTTTTTTCCTCCCACTTAACCTCACCTTTCACTTTAACTTTTGCTTGCGCATACAGTTCAAAAAATCACTGCAGCTGTCACACCTACTTAGTCTCGAGAGAGGTCCTCCATCTTTCAACCACACCACACCTCACACCATGCTACGAGTGGTTCGACACAGAGGCGGATTGCTTGGCCGGGTGGGTATGCACACCTCGGTCACGTGTCTTAATTCCCAGCAGCAGCATCAGAGTGAGAACAAAGACATGTCTGATTCGTTCTTACACAAACAGCAAGACAAAAAGACGACACAAAAGGCCTCCTCTTCTTCTCGATCTCCTGGCCCCCACTCGGACTTGGAACCCCTGGAGGACACAAAGTACTCGGCGGCAGCTCGACACTATATTCGAGAACGAAGGGCTGAAGAACACTTACGGAACTCTCCGGAAAAGGAAACGACACAGAACGACCGACTACATTTCGCCAAGGACCCCAGCATCAAGCGGTACCTGGACGCAAACCTCGGCTCTGTGTCTGCGCTCACAAAGTTCTCAGACCTGCCCCAGAACTTTGGCAGCAACCAGCAGATCCCCCTGGACGGCGAGCTGCGATCCACGCTACGACAGGTGCTGTGGACGTTCAAGGCGCCCATCCGGTACTCGTTTGCGTACGGCTCGGGCGTGTTCAGCCAGGGCAAGGAGTCCAACGCCTCCAAGCCGCAGGTGGATCTCATCTTCGGCGTCAAGTACCCCAACCACTGGCACTCGCTGAATCTCAAGCAGAACCCTCACCACTACTCGGGCCTCAAGTACCTCGGTTCAGACGCAATCGCGGCTATCCAGGAGACTGCTGCGGGATGCTACTTCAACCCCTACGTTGAAATCAACGGCCTGAAGATCAAATACGGCGTTGTTTCCATGGAGACGCTGTCACGAGACCTCTCGGACTGGAACAAGCTGTACATGGCCGGCCGAATGCACAAGCCTGTTCGGATTCTACGGGATGATCCCCAGATGCGGTTTGTCAACCAGGCGAATCTGATTAGTGCTCTGAGAACGGCCCTTCTTCTCCTGCCAAGACACTTCTCCGAACTCGATCTGTACAAGACGATTGCCGGCATCTCGTACATGGGCGACCCGCGCATGACGTTTGGCGAAAACCCGCACAAGATCCGCAACATTGTCGAGAACCAGTTTGCCAACTTCCGGCGGCTGTACTCGCCCATCATGGACACGCTGCCCAACTTGAGTCTGCAGAGCGTGGTCGGCCAGAAGCTCAACGACAACTCCAACCTCGAGATTGGCGAACTTGAGCAGGACATGGACGCTACCCGAAGAGGTAACATGGTCGTCAGACTGCCCGCGGAGTTCAAGAGCAAGCTGTACACCCGGTACGCCCACAAGGTGGACCGGTCCACGCTGCCCGACGACCCGCACTTTATGGAGGCTCTCTCGCGAGGAGACGCCTCCGGCTCCGGAGCTATCGCCAACAACCGGTGCTCGGAGTTTGATCGGATCATTGCGTCCGATCCGCATCTTGAGAGGGAGGCTGCCCGGATCATCCGACACACCGTCGGCTGGACGTCGGCCATGCAGACCTTCAAGGGCATTTTCACCGCGGGCCTGGCGCGCAGCGCAAAGTACAGTCTCGAGAAGATCCGCAAGGCCAACAAGGCGAAATAGGCATTGCTAACCTAAGTTATAATAAAATTGATTATCAGGAAAGAGGGTCTCGGGGTTAGTCAGGGTTGGACTGGTGGCGGTTGTGTAAAACTGCTGAATGTAGTATCCGGTTGGGTGAAAGATCCGGTTGGATGGTTACGTAGTACGCTGAATCACTTGTTAGTGATTAACTGCGTGTCTAGATGTCCGCTGGGTAGAGGGGTATCTACTGACTTGGTCTCACTTGTGAACTGATCAGTACTGTTGGACCTCGAGTGGGTTGCAAGTGGTTCATATACATCATGGCACTGTTATTTACAGTACAGTATGAATGATTAGTGCTTGTATGGAAAGATGATTCTCAACAGTCAGGGTTAGTTACTGGTCATGTATAACTGTCAGTTACTTGAGCAAGTTGAAGTTCAGTGCAACTGCTCTGGTTGCTCCAGATTATGAAATTGAATACCTGAATCGACTATGTCTTGTGAATACAACATTCAAGTCATGGAGCTATTGTAAAGATGGTGGTTGAGTGACAGTTAAATATGACCAAGAACTGCAGTCTATATGAAGGGTGATATACGTGAATCCAAGTGGAACATCTGGTGCTGTATTGAATGAAAGAGTTTGTTTATAGAGGTGGTGCAACTGTATGAGTCAGCTATTACTTGTACTGATATTAGTGTATCCTTTACGACTGGATGTTCTGTCTAAGTGTAGGGTTGGTGTATTCTGTATCTCTTGGAGAAGTCAACAACGATTGGGAAAGATTTGAGAAGCTCGAAAGTGGTCAAAGAATGAAGCTTTCCAGGAAATCATTATCTTTTCGTTGAACTGATCCGATCAATAACTCGTTGCAAAGAATGAGACGCTTCCTAAGCTTGAACTGACATAGAGGCGTCAATATTGAACAGATGGGGACATTAGTAGCACCTGAATGATCACAAGAAAACGAGAATTATAATGGTGATCTTAATGTTTCAGGGTCTTTATTGATACGAGTTTGGGAGCGATAAGAGTTCTCAATGCTCTTAGTATTGTTGTACTAACCTCAAATTGTATATACAAGACCTGCTACGAGTACAAGTATATGAAAACGATGGTTACTTGTACTTGTAATGAAGCTTTCAAAGTCATTCTCTGCAAATTTCGAACAAATCAACCAAAAATTTCCCTTTCTATACAGCTCATTTATATGGTCTAAGTGAGTGTGTGATATTCAGTCTGACATGGGTTTTTGAAAAAAAATCAGAAAAACCTCCTGGAAGGTTGTGAAAGCTTCATTTTCTCACTCAGTTTCTATATAACAGCTTTTAATACCTGTCTCTCCCTTTTATGACTCTTTTTATCGCCTCTTACTTCTGAGGCCTCAAAATTTGAGATTTCAGCAGAGCATAAAACAGTCGATTTTGACTCAATCTACACGAAACTCATTTTCCAGAAAACGGAATGTCTGAATTATATGACTATATTACTTATATGCCCAAAAATACTGTCGCGGGCGACATAGGTCAAACTTCAGGTTATATTAAAAGTCGCCCCCTGGAAAATACGAAATTGCGCCGATGGTTTAGTGGTAAAATCCATCGTTGCCATCGATGGGCCCCCGGTTCGATTCCGGGTCGGCGCAGTTTGGTTACGGCCATATCCTGGTGAAAATACGGCTTCCCGTCCGATCAGCCATAGTCAAGCACCAGAGAGCCTAGTTAGTATTGTAGTGGGAGACCATACGAGAATCCTGGGTGCTGTAATCTTTTGCCCCAGTCGCGAAGCGGCTGGGCATATGTTTTTGTAGGCGGTTTGAGGAGCAGTTTCATCAGTATTCTTCATTTTTCCTGCCTTGTAGATGAGCTGACAACAAGTCACTTCAAAGTGGTAATGTTAACTATTATCAAGTAGATATTGATGGGTGTACTTAGGGTGTGTCTTAGGGTGTGTGTAGCATCTCAACTAAATGCCAACTATAACGCTAATTATGCTCATGAGTTTTTGAGTGATGCAACAGTAACAGAGGAAATAGAATATCTCAAAACCAGAGATATTCGCTACTATTTCATACCCTTGAGCTGCTGTCCTCCTATTTAACTGTTGGTCTTGTCGAACCAATCCTTCTGACAAAGGAAGGAAGAATGAGTCTGAGATGGAAGCGTTATGAGACCAAACTGCTAACAATGACTGTCTGAATAGTTTTCAGTGAAATCTTCAGCATCTCTTCCATCTTCCTTCTTACCTTAGTGTTTGGTATGACAGTATTTGTCAAGAAGGGTAACCAATTGGGAGTAGATGAATGCTCCCAGGGATGAAACACACATTACAACTAGAGATGGCTAACATGATGTATTGTAATTTTTGTTCTTTGAAGTCACCGTACTAATAACCGCGTTCTTAAGAATATATTTAGTTCCCTTTCGTAACATCAAAGCGATCAATGTGTCATATTGAAGTCGGCATTGTTGAATTTGAAATAGCTATTGGAAACTCACAAAGATTGACAGGATATAGAGACGTAGATCACACAACCTTTGAGCAACGTGGGGTATAGTGTCATATGTCTTACAAAGAAGTTGATAGTCACTCATACAGGAACATGCTTCTCATTACATGGAGCTTCAGGCAGGTTGAAATGGAGCTGAGAATATGTGTATATGGTGAAAAAGAAGATTGTTAACTTCTCTTAGGTACTAGTAATGAGTCTTGTAAGCCACTCAGCTACCTCTTTCGGTTTTACTATCAAGTTATGGGAATGTTCATCACTTCTGACATCTCGGTTATAACCATAGGTAAGACAGAAAGCGAGTTAGAATCACAGAAAGAAGAGATGAAGAAATGGGACTAAAAGTAACAGTTTATGTGAAGCTCGGTGAGACTGATTAAGAGGCTTTTGTACTTACTCTTCTTCTCCTTCTGCTGAGTAGCGACATTGGCTGGTTACCTGTAACCCAGCTGAAAATATGTCTGTTTAAGCGGAATAAAATCACCAAGTAAGCTTGAAAGTAACATGAACTGCCTTGTATGAGCTAATGTGTATCACAGAGAGACTTGTGAAGCTTTCTAGGCTGAAATACTTGCAAAAATCCCTTCAGGTACTTTGGTCCAATAATCTGTGTGGTAGAAGTTCTCAAATCTCGAGCTTCAATAGCCACAGAACAAGACAAGAACACTCGAAAAGACAAAATTTATACAAATCTTTCAGTTGATCAAGTCTCAGTTACATCATCTCCTTTTAGGAATGAGTTCTCATCTTTTGTACTAAGTTGACTGGGAACATCATGAGAGACTTTTAGTACAAGAGGACAAACAATCTGAGGTATACAGAGGTAAATGCTGAACATCTCACTGTAAGCTAATGAACAGGTCAGTACTGAACTTCAAGAGAGACCTAGCCCTTATGATTTCTAGACGATGTTCTTACGCCCAGGTGAACATTCTGAAAAAGATAGCATTGATTTAGAAACAGAAGAGTTGCAGACACTTGAGAAACATGTTTTTGCGTATGCTTCAACTCATTCTATTTTAGTCCAGAAAGCTCTATCTGTCTTATTGCTTTTATCAAGAAGGTACAACTGTTAGCTCACAAAGGAGAGTGTCTGGTTGAGATGGTAAAAAAGCAGAGAGATATCTATAACCGATGTATTTAGCATCTGATGACTTTCAATAATGTCAATTAGTTGGATTTATATATTTTCCCCCTTCTATGCTTCCAGGGAACTGCTGTTTGGCTAGTTACTGGATGATGACAATTTCACTCAGGTTTTTTGGTGATGCGATCATAACAATTTGAGATACCAACATATTGACCAGCTCTAGTACAGAGCCTAATCTAGACGCAACTATTTTAACACCATTCATGTAAATATAGAGACCTTAAGCTCTTTTCATCTTTCCCATGACACACTACTCTCCGACCTCAAAGAGAATGCAGACGTTTTCAAACAACGAAGGCTTCAAAATAGAGCATAAATAGAGATGCAGCTTACACCCAAACAGCTTTCGACTGTTTCCCTCTCAATTCCAGCAAATTTTGTAATACCTCTGTCACCCAAAAATCGAGTAAAACTTACAGACACGATTACAGAACAACCAGAGAATGGAAACATGGTATTTGCTTACCTGATGAAAACCAGAGCTTTGAATAACCCCCTCATATCACTCACCACCTCCTAACACCTATATTCACAAAAAAATTTTGGCCGGCTTAGTCAGCACCCTCCTGAAAGTGTACGCCAAAAAGCCCTGCATCTCAACAATTTTCTTGGGCGTCTGGTGTAGTTGGTTATCACATGCGCTTAGCATGCGCGAGGTCCCCGGTTCGATTCCGGTGTCGTCCAAATTTTTTATTTCCACTTTTTTCCAAATTCTGACTCACGATGACCAAGTATCGTCGAGAAAAGTCTTACGAGGTTAGTCTTTGAACGTACTTTTTTGTATGGCGTTTGTGTACGTCAGGGTGGAGATTTGTGTGAAAGACATAGCTGGCTACTTCCACAACATGCCAAGGCACGTAGAACCTGACTTTTTCCGCCTCCAGTCTGCCTGTGTATGTGAGCCTCCAGCTTCCAGTTTCGGAGATTCCGGAGACTTTATTTGACTAGCCGATTGTGGCTCAAACTCTCTGGTTAGATACCGCGGTTACCGCTAGTGCGGATTCAGGGTCTAGCCGTGCTAACGGGGTCTAAGAGGGCTAAGAGGGCTAAGAGGGCTAAGAGGGGCTAAGTGAAGCAGCCAGTTTTGTTTGTTTGTGTGGAACTGATAGAACTTATGGGCTGATTTCTAGAGGCCAAGGACACTACTGTATGTACTGTAGCTAGTGGTAAAGTGGATCAATGACATAGTACAGAGTCAATAAGACGGAGGTGGGTTTCCGATATTGTAGTGGGTTAGGAAAGACTTGCTACAAGAAGAGGTTTATCTTATTGTTGGAGTAAGTGTTCACCAGGTGGATAACGTGACACAGTCTCAGCCTCAAGCGCTTCAAACGTTTATGGTATCACGCTTTAAGGTATCAAACGTTCGCCTTGTCTAAGGGCGTACCCATGAAGCTGCCCATTCAGCTGAGTTTGAGTAAGGTGATTCAACCTGCTTGTCACCTCTCTTTCTGCTTGCCTCACGTCATGGAAAGCAGTAGAAGCCTTGGAAGCCTCGGAAGCCGTTCAACACAAAACCCTGAATGCACGCTAGTCTTGGTTTAGCCCAGAACCGAGCCTGGACAAGGGCTTTAGGCAGCCACGGAACGGTAGTGTCGTTGACTTAACCACTTAACGACTGACTTATTGACTTTACGAAACTTATCGGGATCTTGGGAAACTATCGGGAAACTATCGGGTTGACTTGTTGGGTTACCGCACTTTGGTAAAAGTACATATGTCAGTGTAGTGTTTGTGATAGCTGACACTCTACGGACTCCGAATTAGACGTGGTCAGACAAGTTCACACATCCACGGAACAGTACATGACGCAAGCAGGAGGGTCGCTAGCGGAGATTTAGCCGATTCGCACCTTCTTTGGGCTTGTCTTTTGTGTCTCAAGCGACCCTGAGATCCGGAAACGGAGAGGAATGAGCAGGCCTAGAGTGGCAGGAAAGAAAGAAAAGAAACGGAAGAAGACAACAAGACCAAACTGAGAGGCCTAGAAGGACAAACGTACAGGACTAGAAGACCAGATGCGTAAAAGCAGGTTTTTTTGAGACCTTGTAGCACCTCAGAAATTCTCTATAATACCTTTACATACTCAGACCTTCAAATATCAACACCCTCTTGCTCATGCTCAAAGCGCAATCTTAGGAGAAGACCGATATCAGCCGATTGCCTCTTGACAGAAGTCTATCAGACCACGCTGAGGGGTGTGCCATTATGTCATCGTGCTAGGGGGAGACTGTCATTGTGTCATGGTCACCATGTCATTATGTCAGCAGACACCGGATGTCAAGATGTCAGAAGGAAGTCAGACAAAGTCACTGAATGCACTGTACCAAATGAGTATGAGGAACGAGTCAGAAGAACGGCAACTTGAGCAGTACAGATATTCTATACGCTACGGTAACAACGGAACAGCAGGGATATCAGCACTGTCAGGGTTCTGAGATAGTCAAACTTCTGACGTCAGTTGTGGTGTACTCGTACGGTAATTCAAAGAAGCATACTTGCAGGGTATCTATAGGTTCAGAAGACGTCTGTATGTACGGACGTGCAAGGGTATAAGACATTTTTCGTCAAGGGTACGGTGTCCGAAGATAACTCTGACCTTGAACAGTGTAAGGTGTTTGACCACTTGTATACCCATAGCTGGTTAAGCTTGTTACCATAGTCTCCCTACAGCCACCTCAATCACCTTAACAAGAAGCAATAACTTCAACTCAACTCTCTGAACTCTCACTTTCAATACTTCGCTATCCGTACTTGCACCTCACCTGCTCTGGGTTATACTGCTTTCTCCAGATTCCACGACTGACGTCAGAGCCAGAACCCTGTCAGTGTCAGAATCCCGACGTCAGAGATGACAGCGTCGTGCGTTGACATATCCCTACAGCAGCTGAGTGAGGTGGTTGAGAGAAGTTGTACAAACATGGATACTCAACAGCGTTATGTGCAACTACAGTAATAGCTCTGTTTGAATCAAAAGTTCTTTTTCTGTTAGACCCTGTTGACCCTGTTGACCCTGTAACTCTGAGCTTAGAAGAGCTATAGAGCCCTTGACTGAGTCTCAGAATCACACTACTGTACCTGTAGCATCCGTGGATCTCAGGAATGGGCTGATCTCAACTTGCCAATGTTGACTAATGCGGATGAGTGATGACAAGAAGATTGAGACAAGACTTGGACAAGACTTGACAGGGTTTTGACAGTGTTTGACACAAACATGATGGTTGACAACAAAACTTTAGACTTTAGACAAGAGTTTTGACAACAAGACTTCAGACATTTGACAGACTTCAGAGAAGAGGTTTGACGCCTCTACTGTAGTCACCCCACACCCCCTTCTAGCGGCTTCTAGCTCTTCTAGCTCACGTCATACCGCGGCTATTTAGATCGGCTCGGAGGAGCTAGGACAGACAGATGCCTCACGTGGACTAGTGTCCGTGGATACGTCATTGGGGTACGTCTGGATACACGTCATGACGGAACATCCGCGGTTGAAGCGGAAGGTGACGATAGTAAAGGGTAGGAAATGTGGCTTCAAAAAAGTGCATTATCAGAGACTGGAGCATAAGAAGCCAAGTTAGGAGATGATCAGTGGTCAAAAGAAGGGCTTACGATTGATAAGCAAGTTACCAGTTCTGTGGTAAAAGGCTTTACTAAGTCAAGAGTAACCAAGGTCATGATGTAATAGGTCTGAGTTGATAGGTCTATAGCCACGTCTTGGACCTCGGTCAACTCCGTCTTCAAAAGGCATGAGCAATATTGTCTTCAGCAGACGTATCAGCAGACTGACATGTGGTGGTGCAGCCACAATTGCTTTTGCTGACGATCACCAGTGGATACGCGTGGATACGAGGTTCTAGAAGGAGGGTTGGAAGGGGTCTAAGTGGGGTTGGAAAGTGGGGGTCATCTATAGGAGGGGTAGAACCGTATAAGAGTAGAAGAGTATAGAACGTATAAGAGTATGATAAGACAAGATAGGAGAACATAAGGACAAACACTGATAACCATGTCCATCAATCATCAACAAATCGCTATTTGCACCATCTAGACATGTATGCTGTGATAGCCAACCTCTTTCGCTTGGCATCATTTGCCTCATCTCTCTACCTCGGCTTCCAGAACATGAGTTGAGGCAAAACAAGGACGAGACTTGGGAGTTGTGCCGAACTAAGAAGGGGTAAGATGATAGATGGATGAGATAAACAGAGGTTGATGAGATGGCAGAATGTGGAAACAGAAATGGCCAAAACACGGAAAATTAACGAGCAAGAAACTTCACACAATCAATGCCACTCCAAAACCACTCAAAATCCACGTGACATGACAACATCATTTCGTATTTCATCTCTCTTCCTTCAAACTGCACGATCGAGGCATCTGTAAGTGTCTGTACAAGTATGTACAAGCAAGATGAGGCATGGGCCGTAAATGAAGACATATGGAGCCGTATGAAGCAGAAAATGAGGCCGTTTGAGCCGTATCAAGTAACGGACATGAAGCCATCGACGGAAAGAGAAGGAAAACACGTATCCAGAGAGGACTACTTGCACAAGCAGGCTTTCTCAATGGAAATGTTCTTATAGCTAGATCTTAAGTTTGTCCTCTGTGTCAGTAAACTATCATGTCTTGTCTGATGTCTCCCTTAACTGCCATCTGTCTCTATCAATCTATCCATCTCTACATATGCCATCTGTCTAATCACCTTGGCTATAGGTTCAGTTAGTTGCTCCGCTTTTTCCTCTCGTAAACGTATCTCTTTCTCCCCTACGTCATTCTTGCCTAAGACGGCTCTGCGGCCCGAATTAATACCAGCTTGGCCCTGCATCACTATAATAGTTTGCGTACAGCTCGATAATGGGCTGATAACCTGGATCTGTGCATATCCGCCTGAGATGGAGAAAAAGTAGAAGGGGAAGAAAATATTATCCTGGGAAATTAACTAGATTGAGGTGGGAGTAAGGGTATAAATTAAGGTGAGAGAAATTATGAAATAAGGTGAAGTGAAAACATGATAGCTCATGACCTTCAAAAGTGACGATCTTAACATCTAACAGCACAACACATCTCTTCCTTTTCGTCTTCCACCCCCATCCACCTCTCCATCGATCTCATTCCAATCTGCTGCACAAATAATCAGGCCATGTCTACCTGCACAGAGAGACATGGTGAATGCAGGGAGAAGAACTGAGACAGAAGGGCTCTAAGAGACACGGCTTTTGGAGACTAAGGATAGACCTCGGTCAAACTGTTTGTGCAAAACGGTTGTGCACAAACCCATATGTGCACAAAACAATGCCTTCAAATTCGTTGCCCCCCCCCCACCGCCCACCTGATCTATCAATCGTCTCGTGCACCGCACCGCAGTGCGTCACTCGGGCCTCATGTCGGGCTTCGGGGAATTACCGCTTTCGATGCAGGGTCAACCTTGTTTGAGGTAATCCGATGGGTTTGATTACGAAAAAAAAACGAATGAAATACGAGGAAATCATGAAAAATGGGAAGCCGAATTACAAGCAGCCCAACGAGGTGAGATCAATATTTGGAATGGCAGGCAAGAAATTTGTCGTTTTTTCTCCCATTTTTCTCATTTTTTCTCATTTTCCCTCATTTTCTCATTTTGTTTTTCCCTTTTTTCCACCCTTCTCTTCTGTCCTTTTCTACCATTATTTTGCCTACATGCTGTCCCTGAAAACCACTTCAACCCTGAATCCCACCCTAAATCTCACCCTGAAAGCATCCAGCATCTGTTGAGCCCAACAATGGATTGTTTTGAGGTAGCGGCAATTTCCGGCACAGCTGGTGCAGTCTCGTTTCATGTTGGCAACTCTATTGCTGCGCTACCGATCACGGTGGAGTCCATTGTGCACCGGCACAAGGGGTCCTTGTATGTCGCAGCGGTGCAGAATTCTCGAGATATCCACCCAGCCTGCAGCTGCTGCATGTAGGGTGCACCTCTGACATGCAGGGTGTGTGGGGTCGGAGATTTGAGAGGAAATGAAGAAGAAGGACAAGTCTTCTCATCCTGACTAATAGAAGACGCCGTAAATGGCCTTTTTCTCTTCCTCCTTTTTTTCCATTTTGTTCACCCCTTCAGTTTTTTAAGCCCCCCCTTCCTTCATGCGTGCCTCACGGAATCCACATCCGACGCATACATGCGCGCGCAGCCGGATCGGATATAAATGACCAGATGCACGACCAAAATGGCAATGCTGGTGTATCAGAGCGTCTGAACAAGGACCCGCATATCAGGGTGCAATGCACCTCGTATTATGGGTCTGACGAATGACAATGCAACGGTGAGTGGAGAAGGGATATGGATATGGATATGGAAAAAGTGGAACAAGTGGAACAAGCGGAAGTGTCTGGTAACATCTAGGAACAAGTGCTAAATCGGGAAACGGAAAACGGGAGAAAACGGTTCCTGTGGCATGTATTGAGAAGTGGAGAATGAACATACAGAAAATGTAGAAAATGAGAAAAAAAAAAAAAGTGGGGAAAATTGAGAAAAACCAGAAGGAAGTTGATATTGCTACGCTACTGGTCTCTATTTCCTCTGTAAAATCCACCAACCTCCAGCTCTTTCTGTTGTCTCCGAACCGTGTTTCATTACTAGACATGTCTTAAGGAACCACAGCATGTACTGTAAGCAAGATTGATGTGACTAGGAAGACAATGCGGTTGAATACGAGGTGGACGTGCAGGTAGACAAGGATTTAGACATGGCTGTAGACAGTGATAGTTACTGGACACTTTTTGACAAGCCTTTATGTAACTTGTAGAGTGTTTGAAGAGTCTTTAACGAGCTATTAGTGAAGACATCTCAAGCTACAATACACAAACCACAATCTCACAAACTACCCTCAAATAACCAGTAACACCTGAATACTGAGACTGTCGTTTCTCCTCCATTTTTTCTCCACTTTTCCTCCACTTTTTGTGCATCTCCACCTTCTTCAAAATCGTATCTATATCCGTACACTGCATGCGCTACAGACGCGACTACGGACTTATAATGAAGGTGGAAACGAGGTGGGTCACTCGTATTTGTCACTTAGGGCTGAGGGCCAGTCCGGAAACCGAATCATTTTCGTAGACATGTCAAGGACTCTTTTTGAGGACTCTTTTTGAGGACTCTTTATAGGACCCACCTTAGCTATATAGAGTTCCACTATAATGCCATTGTGTACTGTGGGTCCTATAAGTCACTATGAGAGCAAGACACGAGTGAATAGACATAAGCCTGTGTGTAGTTGGTTGTTTGGCATCTTTCCTGTCTTGTTTGAGATGAGTAAATATGTTTTGTTAGACAACTTTATTTACTTGGGTTTAGTTGACACATTTTGTTAAGGAACCAAAGTGTTGTTTGTTGTTTGGTACAAGTATGTACATGCTTGTATTTGTCTTGTCTTGTTTGACACAAGTGATGTGTTTTGTTGAATAATCTTATTTACTTGGACTTAGTTGAGACGTTTTGTTAAAGAAACAAAACGGCTTATTTTGAACCAAGGAAACTTATTTACTTGGGTTTAGTTGACACATTTTGTTAAGAAAGGAAAACGTCTCAATATGAACCAATTGAACCAGATTAGATAGAATTGAGGGCATAGGAGTGTACTCCAGGATGTCTATAGAACAGTCCTGAAAACTCCTTGTGTCTCAAAATACACCACAATACTCACCTTAGTCACCTCAAATACCTCCTCCTCAGAAACACCCCAGCTTGGTCAATACCCACTCAAAACGAACAGGAAGTTGACCAACGTGATCTCCACACTTTTCTCTCTTGTTTGGTCTACCTCCCATAAGTCCTGGACCTCTCATTCTCCCTCAAAATCGCTTTCCACTCATTTCACCTGTTAACCTCCAAACCGGGGTAAACATACTCAAATCTCAGCGACTTGACGGTGGCTGGTGCGTATCCGCTAGACAAGTATCTATTTCCACCCTCAAGACTAGGTGCACATTCTTGGCCCACTTTTGCCGTTTCTGTGTCGTGTTACAGAAAGGAAGATCTTGAAGCACCTCTCTCATGTCGTAGCGTCACAGCGAGCAAGCCAATGGTAATGATCGATTGAACAATACGAGCAGTGAACTATGACACAAACAGACCCATTACATTGCCCGTGTCGTGGGATTACATAGCCTGTGTTGTGCCATGACATTGGCTATGTAACCCACGACATTGCTTATGTCACCGTTCAATCACCCACCACATCACCTAAGTAACGGGCACAACATTGTTCATGTCACCACCTCTCATATTGTACTCGGCCCGTATGGTCACATCGTATATCGCTAAATGTCGGCTCCCGATGGCTGCCTTGACCTATATTCTTATTTCGACGCCGTGTACAAGCCACAACGGTGAACACGGCACTACAACTGAGACAGAGATGCCCACGACATAACCGATGTAATGTACCACAAGAAGAGTGTAGTCACCACACTGTCAATGTAGTCACCACACTGCCAATGTAATATCACACTACCCATGTAATCACACCCAATGATTACCCACCCTCTACCACGTTCTTGTCATACGATGATCTACAGGCTTGGGGAAATTACACAAAAAGCAAACCGTTACAGCCAAACGTCCACACAAAATACAAGTACCATCGTTTGTGTTTCCCCTTTTTCCTTTTTTTTCGTGGACTTAGAGATTGTCGCGTGGTCACGTATATAGACGAAGATCAGCGGTCCGTAGCTTTGTAGCTTTGAGTATTTGTGTTTGGGGCTCAGCTGCAAGGCGATATTTTTCTTGTGCGCACATGCAGCCTGCATGCACGGTGCTTTTTCCGTTGAAAGCCTGTTTCCTGCATATGTTCATTTGGTTGGGCAGGGTACATGTGTGACGCACGTGATCGGACCCGGAAAATAGAGAGCTCCCGGTCACGTGAGTGGCAAACCTAACCTCCACCGCAACCCTTTTCCACCAAAAGCAGCTGCAGACATGTACAAGTCGCTCCAACGTCACTCCCCTAACCACCTCGCCATGGACTGTCATTTCTGTTGCACCATTAAACTTGTGCACCGACAAGGGTCCTTGCATCAACTCTATTTGATTACAACGCACGTGCACATGCGAACCCTTTTTGAGCGGGTAAAATAAGCTTTTGGCGGTGCCATGGCAAAATATTATCTGGCACAAAGAGCAGGGGTGACGTAATTTTCCCGCTGTCTCACACCGCAAAAATCGAAGGAAATTCGCGGAAAATACGGGCCTCCGTGGCACGTCAGGAGAGAGGCTCGGTGGATCTGGCGAAATTATTCCGCATTCAAAAACCCGTGTTTAACCACAGTTTAAGCCCGAGCCTAATCGTTTTTATAGCCCCTGATGATCAGCAAACAAGGATATGCAGAGATGCGGACCCACAAATTAGCTGCAACGCTGCAACGTACGGGTGGGGGCTCCCCAGAGCAGACAGGGTTGGGATAGGGTTAGGAAAAGGTAAAACTGCATGTAGGTACAAACGGTTGAAACAAGATATGGGGTCCGGGCCTGGTGTAGGGTTAGGGTAGGAGACTGAAAGCGGCGAGCCGAGGTAGGGAATGTGGCAATGACAGATGGTGCCTGAAGGGTGAAACACGAGGTGGGAGAGGGTAGGGAGGGCAAGGAGGTGGTCAATTGGGTGGTAGGTGGGGGTTAGGGTCAGCATATATTTGTTGTGTATTTATTTGTATTTATCTGATTTGATTTGATTTAATTTGATTTTACTTGGTGTTTAATTTGATTTTATTTGATTGATTTTATTTATTTAATTGTGTTAGTCTATTTTGCTCGTATTACTAATGGATCCACTTTGCTGCTTTTCGCCCGATTCGTTAGGACCCTTGGGTTTCAAAAAGTCATGATTCGGAGAAAAAAAGGGGAAGCGGAGAAACAACGGGTGAAACCTGAGGAAGAAAAAAAGCTCAAGCAACAAAGCTCGACTTTTGGCGCTCTTTGTCAAAGAAGCATATTTCCAGATGGTTATTCAGGGGGTCATGTGTTTGAGGATAACAACAAGAAATGCGACTCTTGAGTTTGAATAGAGAGCTTGTCGACGATGATATGAGTGGTTAAAAAAAAAATTTGACTGTAGCACAAATAGGTGAATCGTTTGTACAGACACCATTTAACCAACCCCTACCTCTCCCAGCTCATTCCAACCCCTGACGCAAGGTGTTAATTTCAGATTCAAAAGCTGTCGATCCAAAAGCTGTCGGACCATGCATGCGCATGTGAGTCTGTCTCTGGTATTATGTCAGACTGAGACAGTCCAGCTATACAAATATGCTCCATCTGAAGCTGCTAAAAAGCGAACTAAAGGAAAAGAGAAAAATGGGATAAATGAACGTCTATACGACAGTGCCGTTTCTGTCTTTGTGTAACCTCAGCTTAAAAACATCTTAAAAAAAATAAAAATTACTCTTACCTTGGTCTCGCTTACTGCTTTCACATTCATATCATTACCAGTGCATGCCCCAGAGAAGCCAGCAGTAATAATTTAGCGTGCACGTCAACGTCAGCTCATTAAACCGCAAGCCCGCGTTTTTGCAGATATTAAGGCCGTTTTTCACGACACCCATGTGGTGTACAGGGGTAGGTCCAAACTGGCACCTCGCAAAACCCCGTGGAATCCGCAATACAAGAGCTACAAGCTAGCCGACTTCACCACTGTAATCTCCGAGGCTAGCTCCATCAAGAGCGATTCTTCCCAGACCTATAGCTTCCCTATAACCCCCACTAAACACCCTACCCTCAGCGTAATCATCCCTGACCCCTGTCAGCTGAAATTGCCATTGTAATAAAACAGGGCCCGCTCGCTTGTTGAAACAAGACATGGAGCCTACTTGTTTTCGCACAACCGCCAAAGCTCTTTATTATCGGCCGTTATTTTTTTTCAGGGCAGTTTGAAAAACACACATAGACCCACTAAAGACAAGCTAGCGGTTTCAAACGCCGCTAACGGCACTCAGGGCGGCTACAGGGGCACTAGACCGAGCTGCCAATCACGTGGAAACGGGATTTAGCACGGGGCTAGAGACCCTGACCAGGTACCGGCAATAAAAGAGGAATCGACGTAAAACGGTGAGTAGAGGGGTGGAAGAGAGATACTTGCATCATTGTAACCGCTTTTTCAGCAGCTTCTTTTTGGTAACACATTAACACCCTTTCCTTTCCTCCTCACCCTCTTTTCCACCACCTTCCCTCCACGCTAACGTTACAGGGTGCTGTTTCAAACTACGTCTAAGAGAGGACTAACAAAAGCCCTTGGAGGACGAAAGCGGCCGGTGGGTCCAAACCAACACGGCACCGGGTCATCAACTAAACAATACATTAATAATACACGTTTGGAGAAGAGCAGGGAGGCAACAAAGACCTTGTCTGAAAGCGTCGACCAGGCACAGGCCAGGCACAGACTAGGTACAGAACAGGAACAGGCCAGGCACAGACTAGGTACAGACCAGGCACAGGCCAGGTACGAGCATGGGTCCATACCCCACCTCCAGTCCACACCTTCAGTGGCCAGGTACGGGTACAGGCATCAGTCCATACCCCACCTCCAATCCACACCTCCAGTCCACACCTCCTTATCCCCCCCTCCCCTCCTCTCCAAACCTCCCCTTACGTAATCATACATACCCACCATAGTTCTCTGCCTACAGATTAGTCGTGCCCTCAACCTCCAGCTGGTCGAGGATCGCCTCCTTGATGTTCTCGTCGATGTCAATGTCGTTGAGGTCAAACGACACCTGCAGCCCCGTGCGCGTCACGGGACTGAACTGCATCTCCTCGGTCACCACCGTCTTCTTGCCCCGGCCGACCTTGAACCACTCGGACACCGACGGCTGCGTCAGCTGCGGCACGAACCGCACGCCCGTCAGCGGCTCCACCACGAACCCCTTGGGGTCCGCCTCCCGCCGCTCCTCCAGCAGCGACGAGTTGAACCGCGACGCCGCCAGCGCGTGGTTGTACATCCACTCGGGCGACAGCTGCGCGCCCGTCACCTTTCGGCGCTTGGGAGGCGCCTGGGTGATGGGAGGCGGCAGAATGGGCACCACGGGAACAGCAGCAGCCCCGGCTCCTCCCGCACCGCCAAGCCACGCCACGTAGTGGTCCTTGGAGTGCTCACGGCCCTGGTTGAACGGGTCGTCGGGGTCCGCAATCTCGCCCTCCACGCTGCCGGCGTCCACGGCCTCCTGCACGTAGTAGTCGTCGACAATCTTCTTGCCGCCGAGCACAATCTTGGCGCCAAACTCGCGGAAGACGGACCGCGCAGTCACAATGCCAATCGACCGGCCCTTGTACGAGTGCGGAATAATGTCTCGCTCAATGAGATCAAACTTCTCGGTCTCGTCGGCAATCACCTTGTGCAGACGCCGGTGCTTCTGGAACAGCAGGTACGAGTCCCGGAAGCCCATGCACCGCGCAGGCTCCGTCGACAGCATGTACAGCCGCCGGCCCCGGCCCAGCACCGTGAACGTCCGCACCCGGTACTCCCGCCCGCCCTGCAGCTCGCCCAGCTTGTTGACCTTGACCTCGCCGGCAGGGTCCTCGGGCAGCAGCAGCTCGTCGTCCTCCACGGGGTAGGGGTTGCCGTTCTCGTCCCGCGGCACCATCACGAGATGCGACGTGCCTCCCCGCGAGCCTCGGCCCCGGGCAGCCCACCGGGCCGATCCCGACCGCATCGCTCCTCCAGCGCCGCCAGGCCCGAAGCCGCCCACGGCCGAGAACGACGTCAGCTTGAGCGCCTCCTCGTCCTCCTCCATCTCGCTCTCCCGCACGAGCGTGGCCTTGTTTTTCGATCCCGGCGGTCGGCCTCGCTTTCGGGGAGCTGGCGTGGCCGGCTTGGCCTCCTCGTCGCCATCCGCCACAGCGCTGCTCTCCTTGGACTTGGGCTTGATCGCCGGCAGCTTGTTGTCCTCCTCGTCCTCGTGCAGCGCCTCCTCGTCCACGTCGGGATCATTAGGGTCGTCTCCGATGTCTGCGGGGTGGACCACCTCATCTGTGTCGTTAGTTTTTGTAGCAGCGTCAGAAGCGGCATCAGGAGCAGCATCAACTGGTGCAACGTCAGCAGCAGCATCAACTGGTGCATCACCTAGTGCATCAACCATCTCCACATCTTCAACCTTGGCTTCGGTTGGTTTTGTGTCGCTAGGGTTTGTGTCACTTGGGTTTGTGTCACTTGGATTTGCGCCAGTTTGGTTTGTGTCGCTCGTTTTCGTCGAATCCTGTTCAATCGGCTGCGATTCGGCCGCGGTCGGCTCCGCGTCAGCCGGCTTTGTGTCAGCGCCGCTTTTTTCGGGCTCGGAAACGGCCACAGGCACGTCTTCTACCTTGGGTTGATCAGACATGGTGATGATGATGAGAGGTGGTGTCGATATTTTAGCTTCACGCGTGGGAGAAAAATAAGGTGGGCTGACTCAGCTGGGAGGAAGAGGGTGATTAGTAAGTGATTAGTCAGCGGGTTGAGGGAGAAAGGGAGAATTAAATGATTTTTTCAAAAATAGAAAAAATTGCAAATAAATCGGGTATACGGGGTCTAGATCGAGAGTCAGATCCAGGTCATGCACAGAATAACTAGGGTACAGCATTTACACCATACGATGTCTGTTATACTCAAGTAGATCAATAATGACATGGAGAAACGTGCTAGCTACTTGTACGATACAGGAGAAGGAGAATTTTGCCACTACTGTACTTCTGGTGGCACGTGGAGGTCTTCCATGGAGAATGGGACGCTATTGTACAATTAGCATCTCTCTAACGGTGCATTAGCAGCGGGACTCGATCGTGGTTGGGTTCGTTGCAGGAGAGGGAGTAAGAGGTGGAGAGGAAGGAGGTGGAAGAAGTGAAGAAGGTGGTTTGAGATTACATTGTGGCATGATTGTATTGAAGAACAAATATTGACCTTTCAAGTACAGTGGCACTACAATTGGCCCTTCTTTTTTTGATCATACCACCACCACCCCTGAACGCTAGCCCATGTCCACACCTCCATGCTCCTTTCTCTCGGCCAAGCATTCTGGAATACAAAAGATGCTACTGCCGTGCGAGGCACACGAGAGAGGCACGCAGAGAAGCTCCAGAACAAGAGATGATACAAGGCTTACAGGTGCAAGTAGTGCCGTTTGAAAAATGGGGGGTAGAACCTGTTGGAGGAGTGAAAGTACTTGGAATAGTTCAAGCTCAATCACTGTACAACTGTACTCGTATTCGTACTAGAAATAGATCCTGTATCAGGTATGAGTACACTCGTATAGACCGTTTGTAGTCAACAGCTACCGGTAGTTCCGTTACAAAGGACAAGCAGGGTGTCCCTGAGAGACTACTCGTACTGTACAGGGCCATAAAAGTCCGATATGTCCGACAAATCCACCGACTTTGATCCGCATGGACACGGCAATGCAGCCAGGTCTTCAACCCCGCTAATCCCGCTGCAGCAGTTAAAGGAGACGGTTAGACCGGCGACGCTGCAAGACAAGGAGGTTGACCGTTTGGGGGTGGGAATACGAGATCGAGAGTCTCCTTGTCTTAGAGTATTCTAGAAGTCTTGGCCGAGTTGGAAGTCAACGGTTCAAAGTCAAGGAGGACTTTTGGACAGTAAGAAAACCACTACCAAGGTGACCACTAGAGAGGTCTACGGTACTTGTACAGTCCTGGCACGTGGCTTAAGACCCTGGACTCCGCTACCCGAGTCGGATATTTGGCTTTGTGTCTTTTTAGACGCTCCAGCACGACTACGGAGTACTGACTACATGCCTCCTAAGCTGTGCAGACGACAAGTTGCTGAAGTCCTTAGCACAGTGTTTGAGTTTGTGGCGATATTTCGGGAAGGTCTGTTTACGAGACCCCAGGGTCGGCCGTGGCTCAGTTCCGGGGTTTTTGGGCGCGTTTGACAACCCCAGAGGTGGACACTTTTGTCAACTAAGTGCTAAGTAAAGTCTAAGTAAGTGGGGGAGAGGAGAGCCCTGAAGAAAAGAGACATATTCAAGAGAAGTATGCATCACCCAGAAAAGTGATTTATACCAATCGATTCGTATTGAGAGCACGAACATTTCCATACCATCGTCTCAGCTATAGCACCAACCGCCATCTTCTGTAGCGTCCTGCAGAGCTCGCGGTCCGTGGCACTAGCCACTATACTTGAGCTAACGCGAGATACTGGGCTAGTTGAGCTTGGTAGGTGTGCGTGTCTGTGATTGGTTCAAGGAGTGAGAACTGTGGCTAGTAGTGTCGAAGTGTTAGTGAGTTCCGAGTGTCTATTGTTAATTAGTCTGAACTGAGTTACAGGAACAGGACTAAGAACGTGTTCAGAGTGTGTGGAAATGAGAATTACAAGTACATACGGTAATTGCGGCACTTTTACGAAGTCGTACGAGACCTCGTACCGTACTCGTACCGTACCGTAATTCGTACTCGTACTCCGTTCTTGTACTTGACCTCAACTCTGAGCTACCTTACGCTTATATTTGTACGCAGCACAATAGTTCCATAAATTATAGTCGATAATTCTAATCAATCAAGCCACACGCCGGATTCTCATAAGGACCAAAAGCAGATATAGGTAGGCCCAGGTTCACGTGCGAGGAGGTCACGTGGAAGGAAGTTGGTGTTTAGTCTGATGTGCATGAAGTCGTAAGTTTAGCCGAGGACGAAGGCTAGACGAAGGAAACTGGAATTGCGTAGCAATTTTGTTTCGTTCGTGAATATCGCAATTATGTGCTGGTGCTTCTCATACACAGATATGCCAGTCATTTCAGCATTTTTCTCAATTTCACTCAAAAAATAAATTGTAATTATACAATAGACCGGCCCGAAACGCTCCCACCGGCCCTTACCATCTTATAGCCCTGACAGGGTGCTTAGCCCATATATCTTAGGTACCCTTGCACCCACCTAACCTTGGAATGTGTCTTTCGGCATGGAACAGGCTCTCTATGATAAATGAGCGAAATTTGGGGTTCCGTGGGATCAATGCATCTATAGGTTTGGAGCTATGGTCATGTTCTAGGGTGGTGGTATAAAGTGTTGAGATAAGAGAAACCGTTTCTGAGACGACGTTTGTGGACGACAAATACCGCTACTGGATAGGTTTTGTGGACGTTTCTGGATACTGTACCTTTTGTTGTCACCATTTGCTATATCTCTCCTTCCGTGCTTAAGCCATGCACCACTTGACGAATACTTCCGTCCACGGAAACATCATGTGACCTTTTTTTGCCCTTTTGACCGTTTGTGCTCTTTTGGGACGGTCTTGGCTGGCTAGAGTTTAGTGAGTAATCATGACTGGCTATTTGCTTTTTCCACCGTGGTCATCCTACGACTATCAGCAATCGACGAGATTGCAAGATTGGAGGGTTGCTGTAGGGTTGCTGTATTTGCTTGTGTGATCTTCTGACTGGTAAGCTTACACGTCACCGCCAACAACAGACCCTCTCAGCCTTGCAAATGAAACCCTTCCAAACCCTCCAAACTCTGTGTCTAAGTCGAGGCACGTCACATATATTACTTCCAGGCAGGCTATACACGCCAAGTGAAGTCAGACGGTGAAACTGATATAAGGAGGAGGGAGATGGTTGCTGTTTCAGAAAAAATGTTCGTTTTAGTAAGAAGGAAACTGGATTTGCGAAGCAAATTTGTTTCGTTCGAAATAGTCAGAGGACGTAAGCACATACTACTTGTACTGTATTGTTTTACAGCTCTTCTAATACTATCGTCCCTCTCACCCTCCTGCTGACTAACTCTCCCCTGAAGTATGCAGGGAGTGTCTCATAAAAGGGGCCGCCAGGAAGGGAGGTGCGGGAGGCTGTATTGGGGGCTGTTGTCAGAGAGTGAGACCTGCTGCACGGTCGACGGGTGAAACAGAACAGGCCTGAGACAAGCGAAGAGAGGAGGAGAGAAGGTGGGAAAAATGGAAACAAAGCGAGACTTCGGAAAAAGGGAAAAAAGCGAGATTTCGAAAAAATCGAAAATGCAAAAAAATCGAAAGTCTGGAAAATCTGGAAAACGCCAAAACGCCAAAACTAGGAAACCCGGAAACACGAAAACAGCCTACCAACGTCAGTCCTCCCCGTCGCCTCTCCCACAGCCTCCACCCACATGCTTTGTGTGAAAAGCGACCCCTGCAGATCCACCGTGATGGTAACACGAGTCTAATGAAAGGCCTCAGTGTGAAATAGAGGGTGGATAAAAGTGGGAACGAGAAACCACAGTAAAACAGTATAAGATAACATGTTAAATGCACACATTTGTTCAGTTCTACCACCATCTTACCTACACCACAGTGTACCAACTCCAACAGTACTCGTGCTAATTAGTTCAAAGTCCACTCTTGACTTTCCTCTCGGTGCTATTTTCCGTTTTTCATTTTTCCCTTTTCTTCGATTTTTTTGTTTTTCCCTTTTTGCACTTTTCATTTTCCCTTCTCTCTCAAACACAAAAGCAACCTTCTTCCTCAACCTAATATCGAAAATGCAAAGCCGGGGCTATCAAACCCATGGGCAAATAGTCTTCACTGCGTCATCTGCACGTTACTGCAAGGACCCTCCTTTGTCTCTCTACGGCCCTGGCAATACGAGGATATATAAGACCCAGGCCCCAGCTCCCACCTCCCACACCACACCACCACCACCACCTCCTCAATGTCGCTCAAAAACATTCTCAACGACGAGCGGCCCCTGCCTCCCATCCGCTACATCAACTATCCCCCCACTCCCCCAATGTACTACTATCAGCCTCAAAACCCGGTACATACTATCCCCCCCCCTCCTCCACAAATGATGGTTCCTCCTCCTCCTCCTCCCTCGGCTCACGTGCACTCGTATGCTCCGCCCTCGCTGCCACAATCGCCGCCTCTGTACCAGCCCCAGACGGTGCCCATTGTCAACGTGAACCTCAACAACGCCCACAACAAGAAGCGCAAGAAGTACATGTGCGACTGTGGCCGGTCTTTTACGACGTCGGGACACCTCGCCCGTCACATGCGCATCCACACGGGCGAAAAGAACTACCAGTGTCCCTATGAGGGATGCACGTCGCGGTTCTCCAGACAGGACAACTGCATGCAACACTACCGAACGCATCTGGGAACGTCCAGGAATTCCATGATGCGACGAAAGAGTGGAACTGTGTCGCCTCCCCCGGGCCAGGTGACCAAGCCCAAGCAGGAGAAGGAGGAGAGAAAGATGAGCAACTTTCTGTCCACCGTGCTGGTGACTTAAAATATAGACTGTGCAGGCACAGAACTAACGTCGAGAGACATGCATAGATTAATTTATTGTATTTATTGGAAAAACGAAGGAGACCTATTAGGAAAAAACTGGAATTGCGCAGCAATTTTGTTTTTTCCGTGTTGCCGTATTTCTGTAGACACTATCAAGGAAAAACTGGAATTGCGAAGCAATTTTGTTTTTCCTGTTCAATTAGTGAACAGCTTATCAGAAGGAAACTGGACTGCGTAGCAGTTTGTTTCGTTCGTTCTAATTACAGTAGAAGTATACAGTTTTCCCTGCTCCCAGTTTTCCCTGCCCCCAGCTCTTGAGACTTACAGTATCAGAAGGAAACTGGACTGCGTAGCAGTTTGTTTCGTTCGTCCTACTGTACGAGAAGGAATAACAAGTCCTCATTCTGACTTGCGAAGCAATTTTGTTTTTCCTGGTCCCAGTTCTATAGACTCATCAGGACTGGGCTGCGCAGCAGTTTGTTTCGTTCGTCCAGTTACTGATATGACGTCTCTATAGGTTAGTAGGCTGCGCAGTTGTTTCGTTCGTTCTACTACAGCAATTTAATGTCTCTGCAGTTACTGGACTGCGAAGCAATCTTAGCAGAGGGACTGACCTGCGCAGTTTGTTTCGTTCGCTAAGTCTCTTCAGCTCACTGGCTGGAAGCAGTGTGTTGGCTGTTCAGTCTGAATTGCAATTTTGTCTTTCCTGGGTTCTCTATATCTGCAGCTTATCAGAGGGACTGGAGTGGAAGCAGTGTTTCGTTCGTTCAGTTACGTAGCAATTATGTTTCTGTGTCAATTCGTTGTGGTCTGTCTATTTAGTCCTGTGTGTTGTCCCTGTGAACTGTGCTGTCCTAGTTGACTGCGTGGTTCGTGGGTTGAGTTGGATACAATTAGGTCGTGCCTGAGAGCAGTGTGTTGTTCTGTTGACTGATTTAAGGTGTCCTCGGTTTGCTGGACTGTCAGCAGTGCAGTTTCTGAGCTATGAGACTGATAGCACTTCTATCGTTCTACTGAAGCTATGATAGTGCTGTGGCCTGTTTTGGTGTGTTGTGCTGACAGCTTATCACTTCAAATGGGGCCATCTGTTTCGTCCTTCCAGGACAGTCTGCAAAGTGGTTTCACACTTGGGAGAGTCTGGCATGTGTAGTGGTCAGGTATTAGGCCTATCCGTTCTTTCTTGCAGTGGTCCGTTTGCCATAGAAATCTAACTCTTCAGTCTTTATTGCTCTGTTCAGTCATACAATTACTGCAGCAGCTTCGTTCAGTGCTGAACAGCTCTCAGTGTCATTTTGCTGTGTTCTGGTGTGCTGGTGACTACAGCAATTACGGTAGATATTTAGACCTCAAGGGTGAGACTCTTCAGTCCTGGGTGGCTTCTCATTCTGGGCTTATCAATTCTTACCAATTGGGAGTGTGGTGGACTTGGACTGTCAGATGTGCCTTCACCCACTTCCATGAGCTGGCTGGTTTTGTACCATTGAACACCGTTTTGGCTTCTGTGGACATTATCGGTGTGTCATTTTGGGGCATTCTACCATGTCCTGTTGTACCCACTATGACCTCCCAATGTACATCGTGATATGTGGGAGGTTGCTGTTGTGTGGCTGGCAGTTGCTCTGGCCCTTAGGCTAATCTGCCATTCAACATCCAGCTGTTAGTTAGTCCTATGACAGTTAACAAAGGCTGGACTTCACATTGAAGCTGGACATTGAAGCTGGACATGTTCCTTAAGACTCCTACGGCTCTTCCCACAGAAGTCTGTCTAAGCAGTCTGGTGTCATGAAGCCTTCTGAGTTATCTGACCCCATTAGTGTAGACGTTATTCCATAGTACTTGGTTTTGTACCGTATCGGATTGATAAGCAGATGTTCTCATGACGTCCGCGTAACTTCAACTGCCCTCTTTTTGCCCTCTTTTTGCACACAGCCACCGACAATCACAGTCTGAACTCTGGACCACATGTTCAGATCTCTCAAGTAGAGTTCCCGTGGAGCGGAAGAGGTGTTCCGATGACCTAAAGTGGGAGGTTGTGGATTGCAGCAAGAGGAATTGTGCTAACGAGTGGAAAAGGCATAAGAGATGGTTCTATGGTTATCAGAGGACGTATTTTCTCGTTTTCTCTTTTTTCGCCAAAATTATCCCCTTTGGAATATCAATTGGGTGAGTGACTTTGGACTTTGTGAGTGATTTCCAAACCTCCCTTTTGGTAGTCCTGATGACTTCTCGTTTTGTCTTCTCGATTCGTCTCAAACCGCTATTCCTTTGTCACTGTAGGATGATGTCACTCTGAGACTTTGAGGCTCATGAGGCTTCTATTTCAGGCTTATGAGGCTTCTATTTCCGGGTGTTCCACCTTCTACACTTCTACAATGTTTCAGGCAATTGTTTCAGACCTACAAGACAGGTGAATACCCAATATACCATATACAATACCCGCTGGTAGACGTTGATAACCGTGGAACGTAGCACTAGAACGGCTAAAGTGGGGGTCTTGGTTGACTACAAAAACCTCTGTTGCAGTTTGTCAGAAAGTCTTACAAGTACTCACTACCTATAGCATACCGGTCAAACATGAGCTATAACAATGGTCATGAGTTCTACATGTGGTTACCTCGTGATTGCCCTTTCGTGGGGGTCACCTACTTGTAGTCTAGGGCTGTTGTACCAACAATTCACCCTGAGACTAACACCAACAGTTTATAGCTCACCAACAGCTCTACTTGTACCCTGAGACTAGCTCACCAACAATACCATGTCAGCTAGCTCGCCTAATAGTAACCCTTACTAACCCCTAGCTCAACTCACAACAGTTTGTAGGCCTCACTTAAATGCTAGTCCTAGTAACAAGACTCACCCTGACATACTTCCGAATCGTGACATGTAGGTGTTGAGCTATAGAACCACAGAACCGATTTTCTTGGTCATGTGTTTTGGAAAAAGCAAACAGAGCAACCACACAACCAGCCTCGAGCAACCGTTCAACGTCTGTCTATCTACCTCCTTCACCTATCGCATCTTCGAGCTCACCACGTTTAGGTTGATCTGACGACGATCCCCAAACATAGCCAGCCCTCCGGAGAAGCTATAGCTATGGCTCGTATTCGGCTATTTGGGGCTAAACAAGTGCCGTAGCTAAGATGACTAACTGGCTCTATGACACAATTAGCATGATAATTAGCATGATTAGCATGACTATCCGATGACTAACTGTAGTAGCTAGACTACGGCTCAGACTACAGCTACTTGTGGATGATGCTGATGGTTGCGTTAGTGGGAGAGCTGTGTTGTTAGAAGAAGCACAAGTATTTGCTATTCAGGAGTACCAGTACTCAGGACTGTTCATAGAACTGTTTAAATACCTACCACAGCACCAAGAACAAGATGAGTATTTCATCAACACCTCAAAAACCACAGTCCAAGACTCATAGCCACAGTACTTGTACCCTCCTTAAGCCATCTCCTTCCGTATTGACCCGGTAACCTGTAGCTGTAGTCCAGACGATTGCGCAAGGCACTAGCGACTTTGAGGTGGTGTATGTGGAGAACGTGGTAAGGTGATGTGCCGTCTTCTGATGATAGTCGTGTCTGATGGTGGTGTGACTGCTGATGGGTCTGGTGGTGTATGGTGATCATGAACAATCTCTTCACCTATACCACAGAGCATTAGAAGAGCCAAGAAATGCCGTTTTTGAGTACTCGAACAAGCGGTTAGGTCTCAGAAAGCTGTTGGACGGCACTTAGCGTAGGGCACTTCGACACTGGAAGACACTCAACAGCTCTTAGCCTAGCAGTAGTTCTAGTGCATGTTGGAGACTTGGTGTGAAGTGTCCTCTGAAGTTGTCTGTAAGGAGTGAGGGATTCTTCTTCTCAGCCCTCCTCGGATGTCTCACTTGCCATTTGCCACCTATTCAACTTGGCTCCTCGAATTGCCACCTTTCAAAGTCATTCAATCAGCACCTCAAGACACCTCACAACTTCACACTAACATGGACTAGACTACGATACTGTGCTCATCCGGTAGCACCAGTGCTAGGGATCGCGCTACGAGCCGAAACAATCCCGGGGGAAGGGTGCATGCGTCACCATGGGGAAGAATGCCAGTCCATGGAAACTAGGGCACTACTGTAGGCATACAGTAATTCCGGTAGTAGGAGTACCGGTAGTCTGATGTGGAGACTAACGAAATGTGGCGATATTGGATGTGTTGATTGTTTGGTCTGTTTGGTTGATTTATTTTGGTAATTTCCACATTTATTTATTTTATTTATTTCCTATATTCCTCCTCTCCCTTTTCTTTTCTCTCATCTTGATAAAGTGCTGCAGTTTGAGGTTATTTTGGTCACATTTCTGACCACTCTATTTCGGCCGTTGATCTTATTTGAGACCGGAATATTATTTTGAAAAGGAACCCAAAAGCCAGACCAACCTTGAGGACAAGGAGCGCACGTTGCTTTTTGCACAATTCGCTTACGCACGTACCTGTACGCATAGCTGCGTCTAAAACTCCCACTAGACCCTGCCACGTATGTCAAAGGGTTGGGAGGAGAGGCTATAGAGTAGAGTGATGGTCAGCCAATCAGAACGCAGTATTCCAGAGACCAACCAGCCATCAGTCTATGTACACAGAAGTGTTAACACCCAACTATACCCCCACTCTCTATAGGGACCTGCTTATTTGCTGATCAGACAAGCAGGGCAAACGATAAAGAATGCGCCGAAGGTTTGAGACACAGGGGTGGTTGTGGTGGTGGCCATTTAGGTGACCATTGAGATAGTGAGGCCCACACCCATCCCATTGCTTTTGTGCTGCTTTCGTTACTTTTCAAATCTTCCAAGCTCTTTCCAACCCCATTATCACCACCTAACTCTCGATTGAGTTGGTAAAACCTAGAGTGGCAGCCAAACACGACGGCTTGTCGATCCCAAACCACCTGCGTCTCGCACACCTGGCTGTAAAAATGCTGATCATCCCTGAGGATCAGGGGTGGTATTAGGGTGGGCGGTGAAGAGGAAAGTAGCGGCTTTTGTAGTAGCACAAACGGGTTGACTAGTAACGAGCTGACTAACTAGGCAAAGTGATAACCGAGAACAAGTTAAGCCAATAGAAAGCTCTACTTGTGTTGTCCACGGTTCCAAATCCGTTATTCCACACTTGGACCGCCCACCTAACTCAAACAGACGCAGGTCAGAAAGCGTGCATTGAAAAGTGCCGTAGACCCTGGAGAAAGAGAGCCGGGGTGGGATACGAGGGGGAGAAGTTTTGATAGATGGACTCGTTTAGCGAGTTGCAACGGTAGGTACGATTGGCATTTGTGTACCGGTATTTGATAGTACCGTTTCACAGTACGAGTACGAATACATGTATTTTCTCACGGTCAACCACCACCCTCCAAAAAGCAATTCAACGGCCTGGAACGATCGCCGACATTGTACATGGATGCGCCTTCCCGAAGCAACAGGCTGGTAGCGAGAGCTGCTGGGATGGGCCGAACATCACCTCCTGTAGCTCAGGCACGCAAAAAAGCAAGAGTGTCCAGAAAGTGTCTATCAAGCAGCCATCGGAGGACGCCGAAGAAGTCCAGGAAAACAGAAAACAGCCAGCCCAGCAGGAAGAACATGTGGTTGAAACCGATTGCAACACCGGTTGCTTCCCCACGATGACAAGGGTGTAGGTGTAACGTCAGTGAGACATGCAGGACTTTGTTTGACAATGGCAAAATGAGACACAAAATGAGACCCATCAGGCCCACAGCAGACCCACCAATGTGACCATGGATGGCTACGAGTACTTGTATCAAGCTTGTATCTAAGGTCTAGTTGGGTAGTTGTGATCTACAACTGCAGAACATCACCAAGTACTCGTCCTCAACTTCCCTCCTCTTAGTCACACCTGAATAACCACTTTGCGAAGTCTGTGGCCAGTAACTTTGCCGATCGGGCTTTTCAAATAATATTGGATAATGCCGCGGGCAGAATTAGCTCTGGGGGGCAAGGTCTCATGAGACGACCCTGGGAGAGAGAGCTGGACGTCCCTCACCTTCTGGGCACATACGCCCGGATTTTTTCATTCTGCTGTCTCACAGAAACGGTTCGACACACAACTGTAACGCCGATTAGCTGCCGCCTGGACCCCGAGCACTAATCCAAAGTTGCTTTTGCCATAGGTATAGAGTCTTGGGAATCTGGAGATCGTGGGAGTGGGGGTAAAAAGGTGGGTGGTATAGGAAGGTGGATATAGAAGATCTGACGTTTGAGGCTTGTAGATGATCCTAGGGTGGTCTGTAGGCACGTTTTATTGTGGCCATAGGTTGATGTTTTTTTCCACCACCTCTCCGCCACGGCAATACCCACCCTTTTGATCATGTGCCCGTTGCTTTTTGCAACTCTACACCGAGCCCTGGTTTCAATCTCGGGAAGCCGCTAACTTTTGTTAAACACTCGGGTAGGTCAGGGTCCCCTAGGGCCAAATAGACTCCCCACACAGCCCACCCGTTTGGACCACCGTCTCCGCTGGCACAGGAGCACATGGAGGTTGTTTGCGATCGCCAGAGTTGCCTTTTGTGTTTGCTTTTGTGCAACGCAACTGAAAAGTCATACCTGAGAGTGCAACCGACAAACCGTCAAACCAGTCAAACCAAGTGTTACCAAGTTGTCACTCTCATACAGCATTCCCGATGGAAGTGTTCGACAGCAGTACAGTAATTAGATGTCTTTCAAGTGCAGGTATTTGACTTGTAGCAATCTGACTAAGTAGTGTATATGTCACAACACGTCAACTGATGCTACAGCTGATCAGACTGGTTGGTCACTCAGGCTGGTCAGCTGGTAATCAGTTAGCTGCCTACCACTTCTTTTCTCACGATATCCAGTCCTCCTCGTTTTATCACGTTCGGCGATCTCGCTGATCACGGAGATGGGCAAACCTACGAAGGTGGTTATTTGGGCTCACCAACTTGCACCCTGGAAAAATGGTACGATCCCGGCGCCGTATCCCAAAAGACACAAAACGGACAAAAAGGGGCAGCCCAGGTCGCTTCCGGGGGCTTTTATCAACCCTATATCTGAGACGAGGTAAAAGGTTGTGGACGAGAAGCTCACCGTCTGTGCCCTTTGCGTGTCGCCTAATACATACGAGTAGGGCATAGGCACACAAAGAGACACGGTACAGACGTGCTTATTCGTGTACCTGGCATCCAGAACCTAGAACCCGGGAGATTGCCGTGTCTCAACAGAAGCGAGCAAGTGAGGAAGTAGCAAGTGACTAAAAGGGTTGAACAGTGTCTGTGTATCTACCGTACCGTTGCTACAGCAACCACATCAAATAACGACAGTACAATTCCTCTCTAGAACATTGCTTTTCCGTGGCATCTCCACCCCTATCAGTGGCAGCTAGTGGATTGACAGTGCGTCTGGAAAAAGAAATGGAACCCGAACGTGAATTCAGCTTGCAAATTAGGCCATGCGGGAGACCCAAAGAGGACTAGCCGATCGCGAAAAGCCCTAAAAACCGAGTGAGACAGCCAGAGATGCAGATAAAAAACAGATGCCAGCCGTTGCGATTGACTATAAGCAAAAGAGTGTACCTGGAATGGCTAATTACTCAGTAGGGTATGGTACTTTTGACAAAGAGAAATGTATAATTCCGGTATTTGCACCTCCTCCTTTGGTGGGCTAGACTATAGCCCTATCCTTGAGCCTTTTGCATGTCTATAACCTGACACTCTGCATTAGTGCAAACCCATGGCTCACGCGTTGATAGTGTCCAAAGTGTATCGAAGGTCAAAGGTCAAGAGTGTACCTTACATGCAATTGCGGGTGGGTACATACAATAAAACACTCTGGGTGTACGACTACATACTCCTGCCTAGCCCCTATTTGCTTTGTTCGTGAGATATGGAATGTACAAGTAGAACTTTGGAGTTGTGGGAGTTGCGTGGAGTGTTTTCCGTGGCTTATAGAGGTAGATAGGCAACTCCGATGGATCATTTGAGCAATTTCTACGCTTTTTCAGCTCTCCAACTTGGACTTATTTCACGCTCTTCACTTGTCCTTTTTTTCATCGTACCACTTCAAAGGCCAAAAATCAGTAAAGAATCGACACGGCAGCTGGAATGCGAATGTACGAATGAGACAGAGAGAGGTTACCTGTGGCTGTTTGTGTTCTGAATGCTGTTTCAGTGGGTCTGTCCTTGTAGAACAACGTAAGGCTGGCAAGTATCTGTACTGCACCAGTGAGACAGAGACATACCGGTACTTGTAGTCATCCATGACCACTTCAGACGCCAAGAGCCGTGGCAATGTTTCACTCTCGATGACCATTGCAGAAGGTGGGGATACAGCTAAAAGTGCAAGCGCTAAAAGTGCAAGATGAGGGTACATACTTGTACCAGTATTGAAGAAGAAGAGATGTCCGAGAAGAGGTGGCAAGAAGAGGTGAGAGCTTCAGAACTTCGAAATTGTCAAGAATGAGCCTGTTTAAACAGCTTTCTCGACCTCTCCCCTCATTTCCTTTTGTTTCCAAATTTTCGGATTTCTTTTCCCCTCTTATATCACCTCCATTCACCGTGCATAACCATCGCTATGAAATGTTTCATATGCGGGCAAAAAAAAGCAGATGGCCTTGAATCTGCGCGTGGTGGCAGCCGGGTGGGTCCCTGAGTCCATTGTCCAAGTGACAAGTGACCCCATTTCAACAATGGACCCTTGACTTGTGTGCTGCAGTTTGCCTGAGACATTTGCTATGAATGGCAAAATAGTGCACAGTGTTGCACAAAAGGTGTGGCAGAGAGTGA
This sequence comes from Yarrowia sp. JCM 30695, assembly GCA_001602355.1. Classification (NCBI taxonomy): domain Eukaryota; kingdom Fungi; phylum Ascomycota; class Dipodascomycetes; order Dipodascales; genus Yarrowia; species Yarrowia sp. JCM 30695. The sequence goes on from BCLX01000005.1 coordinate 1,588,765, forward strand.
TGGTGGTACTTGTACTGCTGTTAAGAGTATGATTGGCTGTTTTGCAGCGTATTTTTTTTTTTTTTTTCTATTTTCCACAATTTCTGCATTTTCTTCAATTTCCACTATTTCCGTTTTGCATCTTCCGTTCACTTCATCACGATGATCTGAACGTACTGGTGTACATTTTACAAGACACTCTACTTGTACTCTAGACTTCCACGGATCTAGCACCGGCAATCAGGCACTGAGCAAGTCAGCTAGGTGTCCACGGAGAGGTTAGCGGAGAGGTTAGCTTCGAGACACCTGTAAGGGCGGCCAACAAGCGGCTAAACGAAAGTATGGGAGGCGATTAGCTTTGGAGTGAGACATAAATAGAGGAAATGATGAGAAATGATGTGGTAATACCGGTATTGTAGCTGACGTAATATTCGGTATTTGTACCGTATTCACCTGTTAATAATACCAGTATTCTCCCTCTTTAACTCTCGGTGATGTAGCTTTCATATGTAAAGAGTCACAGGCGAGGGTACAGGTGTACAGCAAGGGAGTAAACATTGAAAGCATTGAGGAAATATAGGATGAGCAAAACATAGCAGAAATACACAACAAGCAAAACACAAGAAGCAGAAAAACATAGAATACAGAAAAGCATGCAAACACAGAAACACAGTACCGGTATCCCAAATTTGCTCATGGCCTGAGGTCTGAGGTCTGACGGCTGACGATCATAGAATAAAAGCCTACATCCCAAGATTTGAGTCTATAGGTACAGTGTGTCCATCTACCTTAGATACCTCTTGTATTGGTATCCACTGTACATAGCTAACGCTGTATCTATTGTCTGTACCCTTACCTGTATCTGTACCTGAATCTCGGCTCATTTTTATGTGTGGGTCGGCTACCCCAATCGGACCGAGTTAGACCCTGAGCCGATGGATGGCGATCTCTGCAAGGGGAAGTCTGCCACCATGCGGGCTGCAAGAACTCGGCCAGCCCGCTGCGTGTGACAGGCAGCCGGATCCGGCTCGGAATGAGGCACCTCCAAGAGTTGTATAGTTCCGAGTTCAAGTCCGATCTCTGCACTGTGGATCTCCAGAGCTAACATGGCTTAAGATGAGACAGTGGTGTGGAAGTCGGCAAAAACAGAAGTGAGGGGTCTAGATGGTGATTTGTGGTATGGCTGCCAATGATCTGATTTAAGACAGAACCGTGGAAGATCTTTGGCTGTACAAGATCGCTAACTGCTGTAGAAGATCTGCCAAAGCCAAGAGTGGAGCTACGAGTATTGGAGCAATGGCTGGGGCTTAGACGGGTGCAGACGTCGTACCACGGATGCTTTTCGGACTGTGAGTCAGTGGATGAACAGTCTTCAAGCCAAGTGAGCTCACTCTTCTAAGTAAACTCCCAACTAAAGTCAACTGTAACTGTGATCATCAACTATGACTTGGAACACTCACCAACCATCTTTGGTAAAATTATGGGCTAATCAGAGCAGTGGTAGACTAGAGTGGTGATATCCCTGTTGACTTCGGTTCATACGGTATTGCTATTCCTTCGGTGACTTGCTCTTGACACTATAGACACCACTCAATGACACGACTCTCCTCCTTAAACTCCCAACAAAAGTCAACTGTAACTTGTGAACATGAATGGAGCACTCTAGGCCACCAAGGCAAGTCATTTACACGTATGAGAGCAATTTTCAGACTTCAGTGGCAAAATCACGGTTGATTACGGCATCGACAATCCATAGACTTGCTCTCCGACAGCCAGCATGTTGGAAACCACTTAATGACACAACTCACCTTCCTATAAAACTCCCAACTGAAGTCAACTGAACTTCACTCAGTGAATAGGAACACTTCAACTAGGCATCCAAGTCACTTACCGGTACGGAATTTGAGAGCAAATGACCGATTCGGTGGGAAAAGTGACTGTATAATACTGTACACGTTTCAGCTTATTAACCGATAATAATCGTCATTATTCCACACAATGACACCTTCCTCTAACTCCCAACAAAAGTCAACTATAGCCTCACTGAGAACTAATGATCACTCACAGCAAAACGCCTCTACTGGTAGCAATTAATCATGGGGTATTGAGTATTTGGCTACTGTGGTATCATTTACAGCACTAGTTCTGCAGTATGTTTCTTCCTCTCATCTCTGGAACTCATCAATCACCGCAACCTATTCTCCCATTTCAAACTCCCAACCAAAGTCAACTGTAACCTCACTAATGAGAACCAATGAGAACTCACAACCAAGCAGCTGGAGTCATCAATCATGGGGTATGGAGCAATTGTGCAAAATGTGATATCAGCTAATTGTACAGGGTACTTGGTGTTTTCCATTTCCCCTTACCCTGAGTCTCTAGCAACAGCACCAGTACACACACTATGAACACCTCTCCCTCCTCCCTCAAACTCCCAACTAAAGTCAACCATAACATCCCCCCTTTTAACCACACTCTCAACCAACACCAACACCACACCACACCCTACAGCAGCTCCAGTAATGGCAATTGAGAAACAAAAAACTCACCCCTTACTCAAAATACCTCAATTAACACCCCCAAATTGTCCAAACTCTTCTATCCCCATTTTTTTGCAAAAATTGACTACCTTCAATAATATTACTAATAACGTTCGACCCTGCATAAACCCCCATCTTGATACGTCACCGATCTCACCTCTCTCATCTCTCCACCACCACCATGCGACTCACCACTCTGCTCACGTTCGCCACTGCGGCTGTGGCGTCGCTGATCGATCTCACCGACAAAACCTTCGAGAAAACCGTGCTCAATGCCGACCATCCTACACTGGTCAAGTTCTACGCTCCCTGGTGTGGACACTGCAAGAAGATGGGTCCTGACTACGACCAGCTCGCGTCTGTGTACGCCCATACCGATGACGTGGAGATTGCGCGGTACAACGGCGACGAAAACCGCAAGTTCACCAAGAAATACGGCATCCAGGGCTTTCCTACGCTCAAGTGGTTCCCTGGCAAGGGTGCTGATCCTGTGGACTACGAATCCGGACGGGATTTCGACTCTCTCGTCCAGTTTGTGGCTGCCAAGTCTGGTGTCAAGGCCAGGACTGCCCCCAAGAGTGAGGGAGCAAAGCTGATCAAAACTGTCGATGATCAGACGTTTGCCGATCTGTTCAAGGATGGCAAGAAACACGCGCTTGTGGCTTTCACAGCTAAATGGTGTGGATACTGCAAGCAGCTGGCGCCCGAGTACGAAAAGGTGGCTGCTGTGTTTGCTCGAGATCCCGTTTCGATCGGTCAAGTGGATTGTACTGAACCCGAACCCTCGCATGACTTGCTGGAAAAGTACGAAATTAAGTCTTACCCTACCCTTTTGTGGTTCGAGGAGGGTGTCACCGAACCCGTCAAGTTCGAGGGAGGCGACCGGTCGGTGGAGGGACTGGTCAAGTTCATCAACGACAAGACGGGACTCAACAGAAACGCCGACGGATCGTACAACGATTATGCCGGTGTTTTCTCGGGAAAACTGCTCGAACAGCTGCGGGAGGCCGTGGAGAACCCCAAGCTGGTGAAGCAGTTTCTGGGCGAGATTCCCCAGTCGTTTTCGGCCGTTTATGAGCGTGTTCTGAACAAGATTGGCGCTCTGGGAGAGGAAACCGAGGCCTACCTCGACAAGGAGATTGATCGACTGGGCAACATTATTGAGAAACGGGGAGCCAAGCAGGACAAGCTGGACGAGTTCAAGATTAGACAGAACGTGCTCAAGTCCATCAAGGCCCTGAAGAACAAGGTCGAGAATGTCAGAGATGAGCTTTAAGCAAGAATGTAGAATAAGATGAAATGATTGAGAGAGGGGTGCAGTAGACGATGACAGTAGGATGGAGTGGTAGACTTGTTGGTGTAATAGAAGGGTCTGAATGAGTTGGGAAAACTAGACTTGATTGATACAGAAGGCAAATGTCACACCTGTAATTAGAGTGTCTGATCAAGATGGTTGCCTTCTGTAACACTGCTGCTTCTTACATATAAAGAGGTTCGAACTACAAGTAATAGACTTAGCTGTTACTATGACCACGGTATGCCTTTTGAAAGTTGAGCACAATTGTACAGTTGAATGTAGCAACATGTTCTAGACCTCTCGGGTACAGTATCTGACAAGTCTCATTGGAACTGCCTGAAGCCTAAGGGTGAGATGTGTGAGGGTGTGCATCTTTAGAGACGTGCTCTCAGTGCTTAAACGACTTGAACGACCTCAGAGGTCTATGTTCTAAATATATCTTTACTGTCATGTTCTGAGGCTTATTACTGCATGTTCCCACCTTGAGCTGGACCTCTATTCTGTTTGATGTGATGTCAGACAACTGCCAAGTGAATCAAGATAGCACAGAGTTATTTAAGATCGTTAACATCATATAGGTAATGTGAGAGCATGAGTGATACCAGTGTAAGCCAAGCATAAGCCATAGGTGAATGATCAGCTGGATAATCGAACAATAACCAGTTGAGAAAAGAGCAGATCTATTCAAATCTATAGACAACTCACATCTGAACTAAGAAATGAGTCCCACATGGAACTTGCCATAGGCTCAAAGCATTACAGTACGGTATGTACAGTATCGGTAAGCTCATATGAGGCAAAGGAAGACCTGTTCATGGCTTTTCGATGGCTGAACCAAACCGAATAAAACGGAATTCACGCAGTATAAGTCCCAGAAGTCACGTGACCTATTTTTCTAGGTCACGTGTCATACAACTAAGCCCTCAAATAGAGAGCCAAAAGTATACAACTTTGATGTCCTAGAGATACTTGAAGACCTGATTGATTGTGGATGATGAGAAACGGGTTTCATTCAGAACAAAAACTGTTAACTTCCTCGCATAATCTGATCACCACGATAAGACGCACATGTAAAACGCACCCCATCTGAGCTGACTAATGATGCATAATCAGCCCCAAAGTGCCCCAAAGTGCCCCAAAGTGCCAAGCCTCAAGTGTCAAATAAGCACCTCTTTAACACACCAACAGAAGTTAGTCACTCCCACTATGATGGAAGATCAACCAACTACCCACGTGGTGTTCCACGAGATCCCCGAGCCCTCCGATGTGAGCAATCTCGTGGCGCTTTTCGTCATCATTGTCGTATTTATGAGCGGATACCTGTTCAATCACGTGTACCGTTCGTCTGGGATCTGGTATGATTCGTTTCTAGACTGGCTGCAAACTACAAGATCTAGACGTTCTGAGGAGGAGCATTTTGAGCATTTTGAGGCATATGAGAAGGAACCTATTGTGAACACAGACGACATGACTGAGGAAGAGGTGATTAAAATGCTCGAAACCGTTCAAATGGTCAGAAGTAACGCTCTGAGACTCAAACAGGAGGGTGCTGAAATGATGGCCCAGATTAAGAAGGAGTTGGAGTTTGTCCAGTGAGTGGGGACTTTGATGGGGACCTTGGTGCTTGTGTGATAATTCAGGGGGACTAGTGCTAAAATGTGGGGCCATTTATTCGTGCTATTCGTGCTATGAGTGCTACGTGTCCTACACGTGTCTCGTGTTCTAGAACTTATAGGAGCATAAATAGGGACACAAACACAGTCCACTTTCAAGCATTTAAGCGAGCGGTTTGATAAACTAGTTTTTTGTGTGCTTGACTTACAGGCTCCATTATTACACTTCCAATCCAATCTTTCCCATCTGCAATTTTTCTGATTCAGTTTAATGTCATAAATTCCATCTATCGCTTGAAGCAACCCAAACAAGTCAACTCAAATCATTCAAATCATTCAAATCCAATTGTGGTATACATATGCTGATGCTAATTAATATAAATAACGTGTGACAACTAAACGATCGACAGCTCTGAGCTGAACTTCAGATCACGTCAAGAAACTCTGAGCTGTGAGACGAAACTTCAGACCACGTCAAGAGAGTTCTCAATGAAAGTTCTCGATCCAAACTTCAGATCGACAGATCTCTGACTTCTCTGAGCTTTGAGAATGAAAATTCAATTTCGAAACTCCACGATCGACAGCTCTCTAACTTCACATTTCTTGTTGGAACTCACTGGCTCATTTCTTGTTAGTAATGAGAACTTAGTCCAACTACAAGTTTTTGTTGTTCACCTCGATAGTGACGAAACTTAGCTGTACCTGTAGTCCTGGCTCATTTCTTCTCCGTTTCAAGGTCATCCTCCGCAGGACTCATGTAGTCAACCGGCTCGGGCGTGTCTTTTTCCCATTTCACAGGCTCATCGTATAACGAGCGTGATTTCTTCTTTTTCGGGCCGGGAGTAGCTAGGGGACTCCCCAGAGTGCGTGGAAGCGGCGGAGAAGAAGCGTCCAGCTCGCCTTCGCTGTCGCTATCCAGCCCTAGCCCTTCCTCAGCTCCATCGTCGCTCACGGGCGACTGAGGCGTCAGATTCAGCGACCATCTCGGCGACAGGTTGCTGATGTTGCGTTTGAAGTTGCGTCTTAGATGGCGCCTGAACGAGCCAAAGTCAGAGTTGTCTTCGGAGTCCGTCGTGAACGCCAGGCGTGATCTGCGTGAAAACTCGGGTCCTGTACCTCGAGTGAGAGCTACAAACAGCAGAACGACCAATAAGATGAGGCCCTGAAACATGGTCATGCGTTTCTGGAAGACGAGATCGTCGGCGAGCATGGCAAACCGTTGTGATATCGCAGCCATGTTCTTGTCACTCTGGGACTTTTGCAGATCAAGCTCCAATATCGCTCGGTTGAGTTTCTGCTCACGCTGCTGAGAAAACATGACCAATTGCTGGAGCACGGTGGCGTTGAAATGGAAGAGAAAGTCGTCGATCTTGGAGTTTTGCTTCTTTTCAATCTTATACAGCAGATCTCGCAGAACCTTGGACTGCTCCTCCACGTACTGCAACGATAGGGTTGCGTTGGACTCCAGGAGAGAGAGACGTTTCATGATGGTCTTGTAGATAGATTCCTGGGTTGGAGGAGTAGTGGTGCTGTTACCGGAAGGGTTAATAGGCGTATCTGTGCTGTTTGACGTGTTGTTGGTGCCTATCTTGCGGTAAAACTCGTCCAAACGACAGTACTCGTTGAGCCCCAGTTTGACCTTGTCCAGGGAGAGTTTCGGGAGACATTCGCCTTTCTCAATGACCGTGTGGTTCAAAGAGGGGTTGGAGTTTTCCACGACGTTCTGTTGAACTTCGTGAACGTCTTCTGACCTCTCAAACTCAGCAGTCTCTGAAACAACAGGCTCCTGTTCTGTGTTCACAGCTTTTTTCACCTCTTGTTCCCCCTCCCCCCCACTCCTCTTCCACTCCTCCATCATGGTCGTTCCGTGGACTCTGACGACCGAAATCGGACAGTAGTATTCATGTCCCCAATGTGACAGAAACTCGATTTTCACATATCTCGCCCAAATCTGAGGAACAGTGATATCGAAGGTCTGCAAGTCTCGGATATTGTCGGCTGTGAAATCACCTAACACACGCCATTCACCTGACGCTACGGGGTATCTGTCAGCCACACTAATCCGGATATCTTTGAACATGGACGAAAAGAACTCGTAGTTGCCGACCACGACTTGATCGACCAAAATATCCTGGCACAGCTCGATGATCACGTGTTTGCTGCCTGCCACGCACTTGTTCAGCAGGTACGAGTCCTTATTCTCCACCAAAATCGCTCCCGCTCCCTTGACGTCCTTGTTGCTCTTGACCACCGTGGCTCCACAGTCAAACGACGCGTAGTTGAACCGATCCTTGTACGTTTTTCCGGGCTCGTCCGATTGCGCGAACAGAAAGTCGATTTCGCCCGTGAACGGGTCCATTTCGGGCTCATTTGGGCTGTTTGAGCTGCCCGAATGACCTCCAGAAGACGAGCCAATGTTCTGTCCACTCTGTAATAGATTGTGTATTCTCCACTCCTCGAACGATCTGAGGGTTGGAGCGGGGTGTGGTTGCGAGGCAACGACCTCAGATATCGCATACCCGGCCACCAGGACCAGTTTCCACAAGTTCATTGAAACGGTTGGATTTTCGATGTTCGATCTATGTCGACAGATACAGCTGCAGGTAAAGAACCTAATTTAAGGTGGGTCAAAAGCGAGATTAGCAAGATTATGGATGAGGGTGGGTAAATGGAGGACCTAAAAATAATGTCGATGATGACATGGTTGTTTTTTTATAATGATCATACTTAGAATTGTTCAGTATCGCACTCCATATTGTCTGATCGAAAGACATGTCTTCATACACCATTGCGTCATATCTGCACTCCTGTACAGTCTGATGATACAGGGGTAATAGTGGAGGGCTAAGTATGGAGTTGGGAGGTTAAGTAATCGAGAGATTGATGGTTGTGTGACGAGAGGTGGAAGAAGAGGTGGTGGAAGTTGGAGGTCTGTGGACTGTTAGAAATGTGTACAAAAGATAGAAGCTCAAGTTTTCCCCTTTGCTCTACGACTTCGGGAACATGGAAAATGAACACCTAGCTGAGTTTTAATGTCAACGACATTACTTGGGCTGATGTAATAGACCTAATAAGAGTTGTTGTATGAGGAGGTGATATTAAAGAATAGATGTTGGAGTGTCCAGCCTTTGAGCACAACAAATGAGCTGTCAGTATTTCAGCAATTCTTGTATCCCTACTACCATTATTCAGGGAGTTAGGGTACATTGACCAGCATTCTGATTTTACTTTACATTTAGTTGACCATAGCACTGACTATTGAGTTGGGAGGTTAACCATGGTGGTTGAAGAGTCAATGCTCAACTAGCTGCTCAACTGGGGAGGCTTATGTCAACTAAACCCAAGTAATTTGAAGATGTTGGCCGAAGTATATATAGCAAGAATAGTCAGTATTTATGAGATGAGGGCCATCAAATAACTCGTTAAACGCCAAATCAGCACCTCATTCTTATACTGGACCCTTAAAAACTTCTTCACCCTTTAAGAACCCCTCACCCTAACAAGGCTAACAAAAGTAACCGAATAGCCCAATAAACTCCCTGTCACCCTAGAGACTTGAACGTAGACAAGAAGAGCAAGGCTCTATACCTATGAGCTCTTTGTTGTCTCTCAAAAAGGCTTTAGTACTCTGGAAACAAAGATTCGAATTAAGATCATAGGGTCCCACAAAGAAGATCTTCTGGTTGAATAAAGGAGGTGTACAGCAGGAAACAAGGATGTGGGGTTTCATTGATGGCTAAAGACGCATGGTTTCAAGTCGTACCCTTTTTATCGTCACTGTAGCTCTTAGATTGTGGCTATGTTCAGGCGCAGGACCCTGACAAAATATTCGGAGCTTAGATTGAGAGAAAACAGCTCGGAGACTTGAATATTAGCAATAGTGAGATACTCACAATTTAATAGTGATCTTGATGACCAGTTTGTTTCATTTTTTCTCTGCTCAACAGTCTCATTCCGTTGAGATTATGAGGAACACAAATTGGACCCCTCTCCCTAAGACGACACTGTTATGAGAGGATTGTGGGCAGGGTACATAGCTACATCTAGTGCTATACCTTCCCCATACTTCCCTTTGTTGAAAGACATTAAGGATAAGTCTTTTTGAATGGATGTGTGAGAAATTCCACGGAAGTAAGATGGAGCTAGAAGATTACAGAAAAGAATAAACAGTATAAAGACTGATTGATTCTCGCAAGCAACTCTAGAAATGTCATAGAATTACCTACCGTATTGAAATCCATCACCTTGTCAGACCTCCAGGAGTCAGACAAAGCCATGAATGATAGGTGACCAGCCCATTTATTTCCAGATCGACGAGAACGATGGTTGTAGTTCAAGTCAACAGACAACAAGGGATTAGTGGGTCTCCTGAAGGGTCTTCCAGAGTTCTAAGATTTCAAGACAGTTATATGAGATAGCTCTCAAAAGGTATATGTCTTCGAGAAGAGTAGTAGTCAGAATGAGCAAGAGCTTCAAGTTCCACGGAAATGACTTCCATGTTAGTATCTCTTTCACACCCCTTTTTAGACCCCAGAACTGGATGCAACCTCAGACTATGACCTCTTAAGAAGTTATAGGGACTGTTTTGAACGTCCTGTATTTATATGTAACACTCTGGGTCTCCTTTGGGCTAAAGTCGTACTGTTAAAGCTGCACTTGGAGAGTTGATTGTGTTTACATTCAGAAGAGCTGTTCAGAAGCTCAAAAAATGCTCAGTACATTTCATTCAGACTGCATTTCCACCTTGCAAAGAACGTGACAGACAACTTCTCAATCTACACAATCTCCATCCCTTATGAGTAGTGGTTACCCTATAACTATTTCATGCTAGCCCAAACCACCATCCGGATATCACACTACTGTACCTAGGGTATAGCAAATAACTCGGCTCTTGTTGCTTCCATTGCTAGCGTTCTGAGCTAGGCGCAGCACGGGGTAGCCACTAGAAAAATGTGGACAAGCGAAAAACTCAGACCTAGCCTGAGGTGCAGACCCACTCATCTGAAACAGGTTCTCGATTTATGAGCTAATTGGTTCTTTGTGATCACGGAAGGGTCTCTCGAAAGGGTCTTTATCACTAATAGTCGTGTAACATTTTATAGAACTACTACTAGCGTTCGGAATCGCTTACCCGATGATATTCCGGGCTTCGAGGAGTACAGTACCGGTACGAGTTTGTGTGCTAAGACAGGGTATGATATCTAGCTACCTCAAGGAGATGTGAACTTTGGCAGGATACAGCTGCATTAAGAGGCTACCTGTCATGAGATACCCAGATGTGGAACGTGTAACCCCCAGGACAACTGATCATATTTGTCAACAACAACCGAGATTCACTTTCAAAGCTACTTACCAGTCGAGTTCACTAATGCGGATGAGTCAAGACAGGAATAGTGAGGGTGAACTTATATAGAGTGGGCACCGCAAATAGTCATTTCGTTTGTTCACTATTGATTGGTACCGGTAGTGTGATCAAACCTCTGCGTTGTGATACAGTCCAAATGACACAAGATTTGCATTGTTAGACTCCTCTTCACTTGAGCAACAAGACTGTACTGTCTGTATGTCTATAGCACAGTGATTTATAATATGGCACCGTCAGAAAGACACCCAACACTCGGCATGTAGGGTAGTGAGATTCAAAACACCCCAACTTGTGACACAGTGGTGCTACAGCAGTAAAAATTAGACAGTTAGAATCCCCCAATCTAGAGAAATGCACAGGTACTACTCTCAACTGGATCAGATCATTGCTCATGAAGTCATTGTATCAAAGTAGAGATGACCTGTCTGTGATGGACCTGTCTGAGACACATTGATATTCTTGAGATGGATAATGCACATTGATATTGAACTTAAAGATATAAATTACTGGTGACACACTTCGTGTCTAGCACCTGGATGTTTTTGTGTACATACAGTACTCAAGCGGTCTAACAGAATGTAGGCTTGTGACTCAGTCGTTGAGACATGACAAGCGGAGATGTTAGGGATGGTGTCAAGATGGAGTTGAAAAGCCACTGCCTCAATTTCAGCCGCATATCCAACTTCCAATGCCCATATTTGACCGGTCAAAATACCACCCCAGCTATAGCTTAAATTGTAGGAAAGGGAAAAGATGGAATACATTGTGACAGAACAGAGTAAGAGAATATTGAAGTACACCAGTGGACTTCTTGTGCTCTGGCAGTCCGATTGATACTGGTAACGTCATGATTTGGTCATTTTCCTTTTGCAGACATCTCTAATTAACACTGTGTACTCAGCTCGCATAACTTGGGAACACAAAAAGCGAAATGCTAGAATGAAGAGATATCTACTGTAATTCCTTCTTGTAGGACTAACGAAACAAAGTCACCTCTCTGGAATCATTAGTTGGTGAAAAATTGAACGTAGTTTTATTGGCTCGAAGAGACGTCAGATGGAGTCTCGTTTCATTCTGTATTATTCTCGTTCCAGTTTCAATTTTTTTTTCTGAAACAGGTCAATATTAGTATTAAAATACTCCTAGAGCTACGAAAATTATGACTGTAGCTTCTAAACTTTCATGGGACTGCTTGAACAAAAAATATCAACATATCTCTCCCCCCACACAATTTAAGCTTTAGTGAATTTCCGAGCCGCACGGCTAGGGGTGGTGGTTTTGGCCCTCTTGATGTAGACGAAAAGTGGACATATTACGCTGTATTTTTGTCTTCAAGTGTTATTGACTACATTTAATGCTGCTGTGAATGTCCTAGGCTCAACCAGTTTATTTTCGGCGAGATATGGAGTGTTGTGTTTGCAAATTAATTTCTTTAACTATGAAGTCAAATTTCAAGTAATATAGTCAAGGCGTGAGTCATCCCAAGAAGCACAGTTAGAGGTTGAGTAAATTAGTCAACCGTTGGTGGTTTCTGGCAGACCCCAACCTACCGGTACAGTACCATAGAAAGGAGATATGGTCTAACCTCAGAATGAAGGATATTTGATTCCTCCTTCCTTCTGATTCTACGAACGAAACTACTGCTTCGCAATTCACAATGAAGTGATGTTCAAATTCTACTGTACATACTTGTAGGACGAACGAAACAAACTGCTCCGCAGTCCAGTTTCCTTCTGATAAGTTGTTACTCTACTTTGACGAACGAAACAAAATTGCTACGCAATTCCAGTTTCCTTCTAATGGGTTGTTTCCTAAAACCGAATCTCATAACTACCCCCCTTCATCAAATACCGCACCCACTTGACCGTATTGTAGTTGCTCTTTTCAAACACCTTCAGGTACCTTACCACCAGTCCCGAGCACGTGATCATCGTAATCTCAAAGTCCATCGAGATCGGCGGTTTGTTCCACGGCGTCTTTTCGGTAGTAAATGTGAGTTCGGCCGAACCTCGGAGTGAAATCTCAGACCCTCCACTGATCCTTGACACTTTCCAGACAATCTGGTTAGTCGCCGAGTCGTACTTGGCTTTGCCGTTGGAAGCGTTGATGGTCGTCTTTGCTGCGTTTCTCGGCGTGGGAATGTTGATGACCACGTTTGTAGCCGTCTGCTGTTTGGGGAAATTCGCCTTGATGACGATATCGTAGTCCACACGCGACTTGCCGACAATCTGCACACTCGGCACCACCTTGAACGGAATGCTCAGGTTCTCCACACACTTGTAGTGCATGAGCTCAAACTCGCCGTCCGGAGGCACAAAGTTGATTGAACGATCATGGTCAAAGTTGTTGAGCTTGACACAGGGGTGGAAGACGCAGTCCTGCAGACCGACAGAGCCCGTAGGAGCAGCTGAGCCACGTCTACCACCCCGTTTGGAAGACCGAGGGTCGTCTTCGTCGTGTTCCTGGTCCAGACGAAGCGTGTCGTTCAGACCAAAAGTGCACTCTGGAACACCACTCAGCTGCGACTTCATGTGAATCGTGCCGTCCACGTTGGCCACGAGTACCGAGCCTGTAGGCGAAATGAGCAGGTTGACTTTTTCAACCACGTCGACAAACATTTCGTTTCGGTGGTGCTTGACATTGTCTCTTCTCCAAGGTGTAGCTCCTGTGATCTGTGAGGTGATGGTTTTCGACCGTTTGAGAGCCTTGATGGACTTGGATCGAGTCAGAGCCTCAGGGACAGTCACAGCACTGCTGCCAGACTCGCTGCCGCTTCTCTTGGCCTCGGTCTGGATGTACTGTTTGAGCATGTCCATCTCTGTGTTTTGGGGCAGTCCAAAGTCGATCATCTCGTCCAGCAGCTCGTACACCAGAGTGAAGTTCTCCTTGACACTCTGCTCGTTGAAAGAGCCAAAGTACGACTTGCCGAGAGCGACGATTTTGTAGAGAAATTCGAAAACCATACCGGCGTCCACGTTGGACCGGTTCACGGCTACCACGTACATGTCTTCGGACTTGCAGTGCATGAACGAGGTGGAGCCGATGGTGAGGATGGGAGAGCGGACCTGGGTTAGCGAGTGAATGAGAGACGTAGTCTCGAATGAACGAGCGCACAACATCCAATCAGGAAGTGACAACATCCAATCAGAAAGCGAGAGCTTGCTCGAGCTGACGGCAAAAGTGAAGTTATAACATCCAATCTCTCACTGACGACATTAAATGAGAAAGTAAGGGACTTGTCTTGAGCAAGCTCTCACTGACGACATTCAATGAGGGAACCGATGTTTCAATGACGACAAGTGAAGTGGAGTGTCTCGAACTGACGACAATTGAAGTTACAGACTCGGACCGAGCTGACACACAATTGAAGTCGGAAACTTTCTCCAAATGATGGTTCAATTGAGAGACAAGTTTTGGACAAACAAGTCATGTGAGAGATAGTCCTGAACTGAACAGAGAATTGAAGTTGAGTCTTGTCACAACAACTGGTAGACATGTCTGAACTACAACAAGTGAGATTCATGGATTGAACAAACCTGTCGTAAGAGAGACGATTCTTGAACTGAACAAACATTCAAGTGACGACTAGTCTCAGACTGACGACAGAAATGACGTGAAAGACAGTTCTGAACAAACAATTATGTGAGGGTCTTCAAGGAACACGTTCAATTGGGGCATTGGAGATAGAGACCATAGTGGAATCAGAAAAAGCTGTAGGTGTAGGGTATCCTGTGATCTTGACCTTGGATATACGAACTGACAGGTCATACAGATCAGTGCGAGTAAGCAGACCATAGACAACCAGACCAACAAGACCTTCACCCAAGACCACATTCATTCAGCAGTCAACGACAGTCCAATACCACAACGCTATGGTCTTTGTTTCAGCTTAGTCTCCATTTCAGTGCAGTCTCCTACATGCATCACAAGACTGGAGTAGTCTAGGAGACTGGGCAGAAGAAAGACAGAAGAAAGTTGCAGTCACCTCAGGAGCAGCCCAACAGTATTGAAATCACATGTCTTACTTTTCCTCTAAGCATCGTTCAAAGAAATGACGTACATTTCCTCTAAGTACCATGCAAAGAAATGACTTAGTATCTTGGTAGATGGTCACAACTTGGTCATACTCTAGTCACAACTGGTCCATTGAAAGCCTCTGAATGCACTGAACGTACAACAGAACAAACAGCAATGGAGCTATCCTCAAAAGTCACAGCTATCTTTCAACACCTCACTCAATCTCATCTCAATCACTGTCAGATCAGATCTAATTGGTGATGTAAGATTGACACAAACCAAACGTAAGTGACACAAACAAACCCTCAATGTCCTCATCACACCTCACAACCTCATTTGTCACCTCATTTCCTCTCAATATTGTCACATATCGTCACCCCCCCCCTCCTTTATACTCACCTCCGGATTACTAATAACCTGGATTCGGAAGACATCGGCGATACTTCTCCGCAAGCCGTCGCGGTACAGACGCGAGATGAGCACCTCGCCCTTCTGGTTGTACAGGAGAATCGCCGAAATCATCGTGCTCGTAGCTGTGCAACACGTAAGCTCCTCACAATTAGCGCATGCACGATATGCACCCCTGTGCAGCAGAGGCTGAGTCAGCACCAAAACGAAGGCTGACTAAGCGATTAGTCAGCAAAGGGGTGAAAAAATAAAAATAGACCAAAGGGCATGACTAAGCTCTTAGTCAGAAAAATGGAAACGTCTGAAGCTGTGAGACCGTTTCGAAGAACTCAGAAAAGACAATTCGACTATTTTGTATTCTTCACACATGCTTACATAATCACACTGTAATTTTGAGATATTATCAATATCGACGCTACAGCGATAGGAGTAAGAGCATCATACTCGGGTGAATTTGGGGAGTCGTTTGGTACCCATGAAGACCGGGTAGGAGGTTTTATGAAGAAGCCAGGGGTGGAAGTTTATTACGTAAGCTTGCTCAGAGAGGCATTCTAAAAAGCAACAATTTCGGCCTGCAAAATGATGGGGGAGCAATCAATGACTCATTCTGTCATGAAAACTACTACTTTGAGCTTTTTGTCAAATTTCCCAACTTACCTCTCGTGCTTACATAATCACACTGTATTTCAGAAATACCCTCATTATCAGCGCTACATTAACGGGAGTTATACTAATCGACACACCATGATCAGGGGATGCGTTTGATACCCATATTAGGCTGATTAAATGTTACTAGGTATTCACGGGGAGCGGAAATGGAGAGAAAATTACCTTGAAAATAGCTGAGAGCGTTCGCAAAGCCTGCGTTTCTTGCTCAGGTATGCCTCTTATAGGGACTCGCTCTAACTGAAAATGTCTTTGGTATACACAATACCACTCTAATATTAAGCAATTATCAGCTTGAAGAGGCAAAGCGCAGCACACCAGAAAGTGACGATATTGGCCTGCAAAAATTACAGGAGCTCGCCGTAACGTCTTTTGATCTATAAAAGCATGATTTGTCTATTTGATTCTTGTTTTTTTTTTTTTTCTCTCCTATCTCCCCTGCTTACATAATCACCCCATATTTTCGTCATGCTTTCAATTGCAACGCCACAGAACCGAGAGTTACACCACTGGACTCGTCTAAACTTGGGCATCATTTTGATACCCATATTTCAGTGGTAGCATTAAAAACCAGCAGGAGGCAGAACGGGAGAAATGTAAGGCAATTGATATATGGCGTAGAAAAAGTTAGAAGAAGGAAAAGAAGATACAAGAGGGACCAAATGCCGGCCAAAAAAAAAGTCCCACGCTCAATGGGGTTTGAAGACTGGAGTAAAATTACCGCAAAGGTGAGGGGCTGCTCAATCTGGGTTGTTTGAGGAAACCTCTACCCCTTGTCCAATTCAAGTCAGCCGCATTTGGGTATCAACAGCAGTGGCTTGCTGAAGACCAAGGGATTCTTGATTAAACTGCATTTGGATTATATGCATAAATATGACCATATTATTTATGAATCTCAACAAATTCGACGAATATCAAAAAGTCGAGTCGCTACCCCGCCACCTACTTGTACAAGTGCTCAATTATCCACTTCCAGTTAATCCCTATTGTGTTCTATAGTGCCGCCTTCTAAACTAGTTCCCGGCGATTTATTGTTCTACCCCAACTCGCTTAATTATGATGTACGATATACGATACGATAGGAAGCTTATCGGTTGAGCTTAATATACAAAGGTCGGAAAGTCAAAATATGTGGAGGTGACAGATCTAAAAGTTGTGGTGGTAATAGACCGGGATTTATGTACCGGTTTTGCAGTCGTTGAGATATGCTTTCGGTGGTAGAATTGGTATGTGGATCTGAGAGTATATGGATGTTTTTGCCTATCTATAAAGACCAGGGTTTACTAGTGGGTCCAATACCTGAACTCGAAACGCGATTCGTTTAGCGAACGGTCGGCACTCCCGTATGGGGATTGACTAGGCCATAATCTGGGCTAGCCGAATACAACGAAACAAAGAATAACATTCGAATTTATTTCCGGGCTGTGTCGATTTGACAATTCTTCGAAACTCCAACTAATCGAGCAGCTCTTTTGAGAAACTTGGAGACGGTCTGTAATAGACACCCAGCTGCTGTTCACCTAAATATTTTGCCGTAAGGATCCACTCAGAAAAAACGCAATCCAGCCTGCATACGCGTTAGTGTGCCAAGCCTTGAAAATCTGGAGACACTATCGTGACTTCCACGTCTGTTTATAGGGTCAATACATGTGACAATATACTCCCTAACCTCCACTGGGTTCGATCTCCATATCCCCTCCCCCCTCAGTACCCCTTTTGGACTCTCCGGAAGTCCCAACGGCAGAAACATCGCGGACACATATAGTCCAATGCTGGTCCTACATTCTTGCAACACTTGAGGGGTCTTTCCGCACCAGCACTCAGGAGTGGCATTACGTCCGCCATCCCTACAACGCGAACATATCCATAGATTTGTCATATTCATAGAATAAATGTAATTTGATGTGTGATTGTGGTTATATGAAAGAGCCAGCCTGATCAAATTCGGTGCTTGCTCTCAGAGTTCCAGACCGGTATCCACAGAAGATGAGCGATAAAATGTCGCGTCTTATGAACTCACAATCGACGATCTTGTTGATGTTACCTAGATTCCCCCCTTTACATTAACATTAGCTTATTAACCCTGCAGTTGTTGATCTCCAAGATAAGATCCCAGCCCACATATGGAAGTCGTTCGTCAAAGCCCGGGCACCCCTGTTGGCCCAAAACACGGGTGAGGTATTTTAATTGAAAAAGCGTCTTTTCCCTAATAGCAATATGATAACAAAAAGATCAGTTTTTTCCACGCATGGGGTAACACTACAACTTTCTTCCAATGTACGGAAGCTAATGCATCTAGAATGTCCCGATTGGGATACCGGAGATTGTGTCAAGGCTAGTGACTTTTGGGCTGACTGGGGTCACCCTGTTGAGGCCCAGTTTTTCGCAATTGAGACAAATTGCCCCAAGGAGTTACGCGTAAGGCCTCGGATATCCTCCACCTACCCTTGCCATTCAATATATTGACGACTGTGTAGCTATGCGTTGCCACAATCGAATCGGCCCCGCATCTTCAACGCCTCTTAACTACGACCTCAGCTTCTTAGCTCGATTAGGATGTTACAGTGCAGCTTGAGCCTTAAAAGTATGGAATATTGCCATGTTCGTCAGCTATGGAACCTTTCTCATATTGTTTTCTGTTGTTATAATACATTCGTTATTGAGACACTTGTCGGTGGATCCACGTTGTGGATCCCTTTTGAGCCAATGTCGCAATAGACACCCACGAACCGCAAAGGCAGTTGTGGAAAGCATTGAAGGTCAGGTTCAGATGTAGCGTGTTGGACTGGCAACTTCACCGGTATTATTCATTTTCTGATCTCGAGGGTGTGAAGGAGATGTCTCGATCAGATGTGCTGCCCCTGCTTGCAGTGACAGAGCTCACTGGGGCTCCAGTCTTCCTAAAGCAGGTAGTGTTATTACATTCAATACATAAATTGTAATAGATAGCAAAATGTATTCAGGTGATTACAAAAAAAGAACCGGTCCGAGGTTTGACTATAAGTACAAAGCTACCAGCCAAGCTCAACTCCACAACAGAGATATTCAACATGAAATTCATTCACTGCGCCTTGGCTCTTTTCGCGTCAACGGTTCTGGCCGATGTCACCAGTGATCCGGCTACACGTGCCCTTTTGGCGCCGAGAGAAATCACGTGGGATGGTCCCATTCAGCTTGATCAGCTCGAGAAAGCTGCCCAGGAC
This sequence comes from Yarrowia sp. JCM 30695, assembly GCA_001602355.1. Taxonomy (NCBI): domain Eukaryota; kingdom Fungi; phylum Ascomycota; class Dipodascomycetes; order Dipodascales; genus Yarrowia; species Yarrowia sp. JCM 30695. Next base: position 1,607,853 of record BCLX01000005.1, read on the forward strand.
TTGGCAAACGCCAGAGGTCTCAACATTACCCCTAAAGTCGACCGAGCAAAAGTGAAGGCGGATGCAATGGCGCTGACCAACGCTCAACTTCTTGCTGATCTGGTGCTTCATCAGGAGTTTGCCTATTGGGTTTACCCTCGTACCTGCAAGCCCAACCCTGATTGGTATCCAGTTGTGGGCAACTACAACTTCGTGAACAACCCCCTCTCCGTTCAATGGTTTATTGACAGAATGTCCCCCCCTGGTCAAACTGTTGACGACTACAACAGGGCTATCAATATAGCTTATCGAATGTACTCCGTCCAACAGGCTGCAAAGGCCATTGAAGTGGCAAACCCCGGTAAGCATCTCATTATCAATTGGCCCCCGAAAGGTCCTTGTACTCCGCAGGTCAACATCACTGCGACAGTTGCAACAGTTGGACCCGTCCCTGGAACCACCTTGATCAAAGACGCGGATGGAGGCTACCACGTCGAGATTACCCAGACACCTCTCTCCACCAACACTGTCAATGGTCCTACTGAGGGAACTGCCACTCTTACCAACTCCAACGGTGAGTCTTACCTGGAGGTGACGCGAACCCCTGTGTCCACCCACACCGTCTTTGGGCCTTCTGAAGGAACTGCTACTCCCACCAATTCAAACGGCGAGCCTTACCTTGAGGTGACTCGATTGCATGCGTCAACAAACACCGTCACTGGGCCTGCACAAGGAACTGCCACTCTCACCAACTCCAACAACGAGCCTTACCTCCAGATTACTGTGACACAACTTCCTGTCTCTACCAACACCGTCAACGGTCCTACTGAGGGAACTGCCACTCTCACCAACTCCAACGGTGAGCCTTACCTGGAGGTGACCAGAACCCCTGTGTCTACCAACACTGTCTTTGGTCCTGCTGAGGGAACTGCCACCCTCACCAACTCCAACAACGAGCCGTATCTGGAGGTGACCAGAACCCC